>JAGPOW010000955.1:946724-1006197 GCA_030014935.1 Caiman crocodilus
CCAGAAATAAGTCCAGAACCTTGGATGGTGGCGGCGGTACCCCCAGGCTATCGGGTGGGCTCCAGGGAAGGGGTCGGCCGGACGTGAGGCACCCCAGGGGAGGCGCTCGGAGCCTGGAAGGTGGTTGGGCGCAGGGAGGTGGGCGGCTCAAAACGGGAGCGCCCCCTACTGGCCCGCCACAGGCATCACATTTTATTTCTCCTTTTAACAATTAATTTTTGGTATTTATCCCCTCTCCAGTACTCTTTTCTAAAACTTTATAGCTAATCTATGTAATAGGAATGTTAGCAGCCGTATGTTCTTTGGGTCATGTGAAAGTATTATGTTAACAGTGATTACTCTTCCTCTTTTAAAAGGTGTCAGTTTTAAATGCTGCTTTGTCTTATTCTGTGTTTCTCATTATAAAGATCTGAATGTTTCTCTCTTTTTCTCCCTAATTCTGCTTATTTTTGCAGTTCACGCTGTTGAGAGTAAGTGATATATATATATATATATATATATATATTAATATTACTTTTTCTGGTACTGTTCCCTGCAGAGTTAATTTCACTTATTTTCCTGCTATTTCCATAAATCCCCTGTGGGAGTTCCCATAGGGTATTGTCCTAGACCATAGGTTCTCAGCCTGGGATTTGCAAATTGGTTTCAAAAGGCTTAACCATTCTTTTTTTCTTTTTTATGACTAGATTGAAGAAAGATTCCCAAACTTCCTTTTGTTGTAAATGGGCTCATGGTATGGAAAACACTGAGAACCGCTGGCCTAGATTACTTTAATATTTCTGTGTTATGGACAGTATACTTGTGATTGTTTGGGTTGGTTTTTTTTATTCGGGTAGAATTATTGAATGAGGCATAGTTACATTTGGAAGGGTTGGGCTCAGTTTTTTAAGGATGGAAAGGAATGTCATCTAGTTTGTACGCCTACATAGCACTGTCCAGAAAATTTTCTTCAGGTGTTTCTTTGGCAAGCCTTCTAGCATGTGACTGATCTGGAGTGGATCTTCTATCATGTCGTAAACCATGGAGTTTATTTTCAGGTTTTAAATTAAAACTGATTTATGTAGAAGTTGATTTCTTCAGAGCTAAAAATCTAGGCTCTCGTGCTTGCCTGAGTGAGCTGATACATATGTTCTCTGTTAGTTTTTGAGTAACTTGCACACAGCACAGGAAGATCTCCAACATACTTCAGTGCTTGTGGAGAGAGAATTGTATGACTTTTCACAGAGTAGGTCATAATATCATGAAAATATTCTTTCTCTTAGTGTGGAAAAAGCCACCCTTGAACAGTTACTTGTTGACAGTTTCAAGAAGGAACCAATTGCCTTCTGGTGGACAAGGAAAAAGAGTCTTAAATCATGATCGGACTCCTTTAAGCAATATGGGAGAGTAGAATAGTGGAGGCCCATTCTGCGTCACCACAGTATTGGGGTAGCTGGCTTAGATTCAGTACCCTAAACATCCCAGAGGCTGTACATTTTGCTGAATCCTGCAAGCTCTTAACAAATGACACTGATTTCTGTTGTGACTTCACAATCTGTTCTGCCTTGGTTTTTATTGGTTTATAGTCTCCACTGTAAATAATTTTGCAGTTCATTTTTTTCTGTAGAACAACCATGGATACAGTATGGGCTAGTCTTGTACACATTTCATGTTTATCACAAGATGAATCACTAGTAGAATTCTAAGCACCTTGGCTGATAATATGTATACTGTATACACTAATAAACCTTAGTTATAACAGTTTGGTGGACATGTGGAGTACTGTTTACATAACAGAGAAAGAGGTATGCTATCTATATGTATTACTGAGAGAGAATATTAGCTTTTGGTGAAGCTAGATGTAGAAATGAGTGTCTTGAAGTCAGTAGGAAGTCATCCAAAGGTCTACATTAAAGGTCAGGGCTGGACACAAACTTTTTAAGTATTAAGTAGAGGGACGATCACTTGAATGCACAGAATCTGAAGGCAAAAAGTAACAAAAGGAGCTGGCCATGCACCTCATCATTAATACTTGGGTTCACATTCTGATGCTGCTGGCTATTAGTTGTGGTTATAACCTGACAGAATCATTGAATCTCTGTGCCTCAGTTACACCACCTGTAAAATGAGGTTACTGAAGTGTTCTTTGGTAGAGTGTTCTAAAATTTAAGCTGAAGTACAGCGTAAATGAGAAGTTACCATTAAGGGTATTGATACATGTAACATTTGTAGTGTTCTGTAGTGATATAAATGTATTTATACCACTCTAAAATGTGAACGAACAAACATACATGTGGCGGAGCACCATTTAAGATGCTACTTAGTGAGCTGCTGCAGGCTACAGGGGCATGCCTGCAGAGTGAGCAGTGGGGAGACACCCCGCTTCCCACTAGCCATTTTAAGAGGAAAGGTGTGTGCCTAGCACTTTAAGGCTGAGAACAGGCAACTGGCAGGTGCAGGCCCGTCCTGATGAGGCAGCCATTTTAGGTCCAGGCCTACAGGGCTGAGCCAGCAGTTTGCTGCAAGCAGCTGGAGAGCAACGACACCTGGCTGAGCTGCTGATGTTCTCACAACATAGTGATATAAGGGAGAAACTATTGGAGATGGCAGGCGGTTCCTGGGAGCCCAGTAGGTTCCTGAGTCCCTAGGGAAAGGCTTTGGGCCTAACCTCTGAAGGCCTGCCTTGCAAAAAGAGACTGAGAGCTTGCAGGCCTACACAGAGGCCAAGCAAGTCCCTGATTAGAAGAGGCAGGGGTGAGGCCTGGGGCTCAGGTGGGCCCAATGGAGAGCAGAGCCCTGTTATTAAGACCTCTGGGGCTCTAAGTAAACTCAGAATGAGAGGGCTATATGATGGGCCCAAGAAGGGTCCCGTGGTGTCTAAGGAGTTCGGCTGCTATGGGACCAGAGCACCCCAACTGGTCAATGCAAGAGGGCCAGGGCTAGAAGGCTGAAGAACAATGTAGCCCAAGGCAGGCCTGGGCCATGATGGACTGTCTGGTAGGGGTGTGCAAAGCAGGTCCTATTTGATTCGGATTCAGATTCGGATCGAATCGGGAACAGTGATTCGATTCACTGATTTGAATCACTGTCTGATTCAATTCAGGCGCATCTAAATCTGAAGATTTGATGCTGATTTGAAGAATCAGCAATTCGGACACAGACACAGCTTTAAGTGTTTAACTTAAGGTACCAGCACGGCTTGTGAATGCTACAATGCTGGGGCAGACGGAGTGTCTGACAGGAGTGCAGGGGGGACCCTCCACATGCTCAGCAGCAAACCCAGAAGTGGACCGGAAGTACTTCCAGTCCACGTCTGCCAGGGGTGGGGGCGCCTGGCTCAGCAATCGGCCACAGGTGAACCCCAGTTGCTTCCCAAAACCTAGGAGGCACCAGTTGCTGAGCCAGGGTGGGGGAGGAGGCAGCACACTCCCCTGCAGACCTGTAAGTGGACTGAAAGTGCTTCTGGTCCACTTCCAGGTCTGCAGCTGAGCACACTGGGGAGGCCCTCCAGGCTCCTGTGGGATGCTCCATGTACCCCAGCATTGCAGCATTCACAAGCTGCCTGGTACCTAGAAGTATACAGAAAAAACATTTAAAGCTATGTCTATGCCCAAATCACTGAATCTATTTGGAGGGTTCGGATTCAATTTGGAGAGGTTAAAGGGTCCTCTGAGTCAATTCAGATTCGGAGGTTCGGTCACTGAGTCAGGTCGAATCTCTGCCAAACTGAATCAAGAACCAAAGCTTCGCACAGCCTTACTATCTGGCACCCTGATTGGCCTTAAGGAGGCTGAGGGTCCCTTCAATGAGGAGCATCACTGTCTAGGGGAAGGAGGCTCAGCGAGACAGCAGGCCAAAAGAAGAACACATAACTGAGGAAGAGATAAGACCAAGGCAGGTAGGCCTGCATTGATCCCTGGGTAAGACCGAAAACTGCACCCCGCCAGGGATGGGTGGTTTGGTGGTGCTGTCTGTGTTGGGACAGTCCCTCAGAAATGCCAGGCCAGTTACCTTCCTGGTGAAAGGCAAGGAGGGGCACCTCAAAGCCCGAGTCTCACATCCAGGTTGGTTGCTCACACCCAGGGACTGGCACAAGGGCCAGGCACCTCGTCAGGCACCTGAACCCTACAGGGGTGTAAGACCCTGGAGGCTTAGGAGCAGAGAGGGCGAGTGTGTTGAGACCTCAGAGCAGAGGGGGACAAGTATTGAGGCCCAGCTAAGTCTTTGGATGCCTGAGTCCACAAGTGGATTGTTCAGTGTGAAGCGTTGTAAGCCATTCCTACTTACCAGTGGCACAGATGAGGTCTATAGCATCAGCCCTTCACCATGTTTGATTATCCTTTTCAACCCATGAGCCAACTACCACCAATGTTGCCCGCCCATCTGCTTCTAGCAGATCTTCCTGGTACACCAGCAACTGGAAGAGAAAGGACATCTGTTTATTTTTGGGGGCAAGAAAGAGAACAACCAAATTAGGTTGATCACTGCCAAAATGTCTGCTTAGAGTCACAACTGGAGCTGACAACAGTACCACTCAGACCACAGTATACTGAAGCTCTGGTACAAGAGGGCCAGAGATGCCAGCTGTCTGTGTTGTCTGCAGAGTTGTGCATTCTTGTGTGGGGTTGGGGTGGGATTCAGCATCGCTTCTCTGTGGACACCACCTGCCTCTCACAAGGCATGGATGAATACTAATACTACCCTCGTCAAGGAAGCCCACACACACAGCTAGTACCCCTGATGACTCCAAAGCTGGCACAGGAAAGCAAAGGCCTTTCCGAGGATTCGGTTTCCCCTGGCTAGGGGGGAAATGGAGCTCTTTTTATCCTGCACTAAAGGAAAGTGAGGTCAATGAGATAGAACATTGACAACATGGACCTGAAGGGCCTGGGCCGCTCCCTGTCAGTCTTGATGTCTATCAGGCCATTCCACCACAGACTTGTTTCAGTGCAGTCACTGAATTGCAGTTGACACCCGCCTGCAGAAACTCCCCTTTTTGCCTGCTGCAGTGTTATCAACACTGTCTTTGTCTCAGCCATCATGCAGTCCTCCCAGTACCTCAGACATGTTTATCAAGATGCTTCCTGCAGACATCCTGCCTCACTACCCCAGGTTAAGTCTGAATGTGCCATTCTACTTGTACATTGGTTAACAAAGGAACTTCTACCCTACTGCAGCAATGTGAGCACAGGAAGGACACCCCTCAACTGTGTCTATTTCCCTGGCACTCAGTCATCGTGTATGGGATCTTCCCCTGAGTCTCATCAATCCTTCTTTCCATCTTCCAACCTAGGCAAGGAGGCACCAGTTCTGATGGATTGTGTAATGGAGATGTGTCTGTATTGGAGATAATGCTGCTATTGTACAGTGGCTCCCTGGCCATTCCTTCAGTTGACAAGTGGTTATCATAATTGCACACTTCACATGGACCTGTCATAGTTTGTTCTTCCCTTCTACAATTCAGAATCATCTGCCAGGGCCATGTCTTCCAGTAAAGCACAGTGATGTGCTGCCTAGCACAGACAAACAGCTCCTGCCTCTAGTGCAGGGTCACATTTGCAAAACAGAAGGATTCCTGGAAAAATAGGCAAGGACTTTCAGGGCTTCACCCCTCCATAACACTTGAATGGCCCTAAAGCATTTTGTGTCCCTGACCCAGTGAAAGGGCTTACAGGAAAACCCTGGGAAATCCCTCCAGAAAGGAAGGCTTTAGGAAGGACCCAGGCGAGTACCTGGGGCAGAACCTAGGCAATGGTATCACAGGAGAATGGCTTAGTGCAATATCCAGGACCTGAGGAGCATAGGGCATTTTGAGCTTACCCTGCTAAGAGCTGGCTGGTGGAATGAGAGAGCTGACAGGGTAGCCTTGCAACTTTTGTTCAGGAGTTCTTCATCTTACCCCCACCTATAGTCACAGGTGGCAACAGTCCCTTCCCCCAAGCCCCTACACCTACTCCCCAGTCAAGATCCCAAGAGTTCAGGGGACCCATGCGCCCTTCTTTCTTACTGCTAAGACCCTGTTGTTCACTGAGAACTCAGATAATTGGACACACAGGCAGAAGATACCCCGCAGTTGAGTGAGGTAGGCTCATTTGAGCCCAACCGGCTCAGCGAGCATAAGGCCATGGTCCTCTGTGCTTGAGGGCTATTAACTGAACACCCCATCTTCCTTAGGTGTTCTGTGAAAGGTGTGGATTATGGGCCTCCACAGGAGTAATGCCTTTACCCCTTCAAACTCCTTCCATAAGCACCTTTCCTTCCTTTTGGGTTGGCTTGGAGTTTTTTGGGGGGGTTTGTTCTTTGTTTTTGGAAAGTGTATTATTTTTGGTTGCCTGTTTACTGATACCTGTTCTTGTTAAGAAGTGTCATTTTTCATAGCTGAGTCAGGAAAGCCTTAGGCAAAAGTTGTTTTTGGTGATGTGGCCAGGGAAGCCAATTCTGATTAAAAAGCATAAAACAAAAATCAACAAGCCAGACCTTCCCTCCTCACCATTCTGTGCAGTTGTAGACCCTGCTCCTCCCTTTATTGTCCCTAAAACAGAGGCCCCTGTTCCATTCTTTGTTCTCTTTCCTTCCCACGGTCCACTTGACACTGCCATCCCACCTATCCTGCATCAGTGGGAACCACACAAGAGTTCATTTTCAATTGACAGTGTTTAACAGAAGGCACTGGTTTAAAAAAAAAAAGATTTGGATGAAAGTGCACATATTCAACATGTGTCCCTTTTTTACTCCATCTTCCCTCTCTCCTTTGTCCCAGAGTCTCTGGAAGTGGTTTGCAAGGTATCCCTCACAAGTACACCTTGGTGGTTACTGTCATTGGGGTGCTCAACCCCACAAGGCACTGGACTTGCCTGCCTGTCACTGTTTTTACTGCCTGGGCCTCCAGAACAGGCTTCCACTTAGTCTCACAGATATTGTTGTTTATTTTATCTATTTTTAGATTTATATCCCATCCTCTCCAGAGCAACTTACAGTAAACCAGTGGGGGGGTCAACCTTTTTGGCAGATTTGCCACAAACTAGACATGCATACTCCCTGAATGCCACTTCAGTTCCCTTTCCTCTGTGCAAACTGCTGCTCTACCTTCTGCTTCCTGCCCTATCTGTTACTGTGCTGTCTGTCCCCTCCTTCATCTGCAGCATGCTGCTCACAAATGCTGCCTGTGTCACATGCAGCATACCTACTACTGGTTGACCACCCGTGTAATAAACATACATCCCTTGTAGCGAGGATTCCCCAAATAACACCCCAAGGATTATAGCTTCTTCCCTTCCCCAACCATTGCATCCCCACTCAAACTCCCACACAAGCAAACCCTTCCCCAAGTCTCAGCTATGAATCCCAGCTACCACTTGCATCCAAGTACAAGAAACCTTTATCGTGCCTTTATTCCCTACCAGCCCACTCACTGAATCCAAAGGGAGATCCCTCACCCAACATCTCCAAGCCTGCAAACCCCCCCCGCTACCAGGGGCATTGTGGCTGTCACCCTTCCACACTTCCCAAAGAAAACATGAACACAACTCCTCTCCCACCTGTCCAACAAACTCATTACCAAATTCCAAAATAACAAAAAAAAATACCTTGATCATTGCCAAATGTACTCTTAAATGGTGCTCTAGAGCAGTCCTCACCTAGAGAGGCTTGCTGGCTTTGTAGGGCCTGCAGGCTGGCTGGGTCCTTCTTCTGCCTTTGGGTGACCAAATGGTATCTTGGCTGGGCCCAAAACCTCTCCCTGAAGGAGCAGTTCTTCAGCCTGATGTTAGGACACAGATGAAAAGGATAAAGTGGGGCATGTAGCTTTGCCAAGATCTGGGTGGACACCTCCGCCCCCAGTCCAGTGCACTTTGAGATGCCGACATGCGCACTCCACAGACATGAAACAACTGCTCAGATGGTAATTCAGCAGTTCCTGTTTGGCATCCCTGTGGGTGCAGGGTTCCCTTAATTGGCCAGAGGTGCAGTGGGTGAGCTGGGCCCTCAGTTAATGGTCAGTCTCTATTACAGTAGAGAGTCAGGTGTGTCAGAGCAGAGCTCCAGGTGTCAGAGGTTTTCCAGAAGTGTGATATAGCCTATACTAGAGAAATTTTCAGTTAAAGCTGTACAGGAAGCTTTAAGTCCTCCTTGGTATAACCTTGGTATAACTGCAAGAGTCCAAGAATACAGTCTCTGATCTTCAAATAGTCACAAACTATTTCATATATAATTTTTTTTTCAAATAGAAATATATTAGCTTGTTCTTCTATGCCACATACCCATATGTAGCATTTAGTAGTACTAGCTCTCCTTGGCGCAGTATATTAGACTGCTCCCTTTCTGGGTCATCTGTAACCTACTCTTCCTTGATCTCTCACTGTTTCCCTATCTGTTGCCCATTTTTACTGTCTACAGCGCACCTTCCTTTAGACAGGATCCTTATTTGGCCTGGAAAATAGGCTGAATATAAACAACAAATCCATCTGTTAGCATAAGCTCTGTTACTTAAAGTCTGCTTAGAGAGGTTCTTAGCTTAAAGTAAAAGAAGAATAAGTTTGTATTTCTTTAGAAACAAAGATCCCTCTCATCCTTTCCAACAACCTTTTGTGTTGTTCTCTTAGACTGCTTTCTTGTGCAGGTGTCCATCTCTCCAAAGAACGCCAGTCAGGCTTTTGTTTCAAGGACTCTCCTCTTAGTAGCACTACCCTACCCCAAACCCAGTTCCACTAGACCTTGCATTCCTATATGTATTTAGCATAGGTCTTGGGTGAGGAAGAGTAAATGGTAGCAAGGTGGAATTGCTTTATTCATGGGCCATTAATACTCATTCAGTTTCAGGAAAAGGTATCTATATCTATCTCCTGTATTGCTTACCAGCACATGATAACTAAACAGCATTTTTCTCACTTGAATCATCAACAGAGTTTTAGAAGTCAGATGCACAAATCCTATTTTGTCATACAGAGTTGCATGCAAATAATATATATGAAAATTGCAGACTAGACTATAATTAGAATACTGTAGATGGAACTATTTACAATTAAATTGCAATTGTAGCTATCTCGTACATCCTAATTAGTGCGTCTTACTGTAAGTACACTAGTATTAGTTTAGGTTGTAGCCATGTTGGTCTAAGGACGTAGGCAGACAAGGTTCCTTGGATGAATTTGATATCTTTTATTAGGTTGGTCTAATAAAAGATATCAAATTCATCCAAGGAACCTTGTCTGCCTAGTATTAGTTTGATATATTTATTTAGCAAATTGTATATTTTATATCATTTGATGGTGAATTCACTTTTCAATGTATTTGTACACTTTCAGTCACAATTAACTTCATAATTTCCAAATTAACAGCAAATATGTATTTAGATACAGATTCTTAATCATCAAAGAAATAGCTTAACAATATTTTAAAGATATTACTTCTAAAAGTTGGGAAAAGTAATATTTAACTTTATCAGAAAAAAATTTAGAAAGGTTGAACCAAAAACCAATTGGCTATGTTTTATTTTAAAAGACATAATCAAATGGTCATTCTAAAATATTGCATTAATAAAACATTATTAAGATTGCCCATGCCCACTAATGTCTATTTATTATGATACAGTTTTTGGTTACATGATGATCTGCTATTTTTCCTCAGTTCACTGAACAGCATCCTGTTCAAGGGATGGTTTAGGTTTGTGTGATCAATTAATTATTCTCCTTCGGACACCTACCTCTTTCATCTAAAGTTTTGTGTAAAGTAGGTGAACGTAGAAAGATGCGAAGTATTTTAAAATGGTAAATAATAAACAAGAGAAGTGGGCCTCATTGCTTCCTCTGCCTTTGTGATATTGGGCAACCTGCATAAACCAAAATTTTACATGTGAGCACTATTAATGTGTTCCTAATGTTTGGGTACTGGGCACAAATGTTTTAACCTTCCTCTAGAATCCAAATCAAAGGCAATAAGAAGAAAGATGGTGGGCCAGGTTTCAACCTTTTGGTCTGAAGTTTTACATTTCCAGCCTTCACTTTATATAAATTTAGATTTTTACGTGTAATAAGTTTAAATTGACACAGATTTGTAGGAACATGGTAGTAAAAATGCATATTTGTTCAAATTACGCATTGTTAAACAAAAGTAAAAAATGGCCAGTTAGTTTAAACTAGTGGAGCTCAAGCCATAGCTCACAGGCCAGATCTAGCTCCCGAAATGACTGAAACTGGCATATAGCACAGGGGACAGTAGCAACTAGCACAGCACACCCCCTTCTCTGCCCTGAACCTTCCTGCTGATCCCCTCCAAACCTGGTGGTAAACTTTTCCTTTCTCCCTCTCCTATTTTCTCCCTCCACTCCCTCTGACATGAGCAACTTTCCTTTCCCCCTCTCATAATGAGGGAAGTGCTAACCTGCAGTGCAGCCAGATCACAACTACCCAGCCTGCAACCCTAAAATGTTGAGCTCCACTAGTTTCAATTAGTCTCTTTAGCTTTGAAGCCTTTCTTACATGTTGTAATACAAAGGTACACTTCCCCAACTTATATGACATGTTAGGCAGGCAGCATGCAGTTTCCACAGTTTTCAAAATTTACTCTCTGAAGTAAGATTTTAGCAGCAGGGGAAGTTGTATTAGTTTAATGATTGGAATTCTCCAAGAAACCTAAGGGAACTGGTTACCTAAATCCCACTGATATTCAGTAACACTTGAGTACCACACTCCCTGATTCTTCTTTGGAAATTCCTAGCTGTATTCTTGAACTAAATTGGAATTTGTTTTCTGTCACTATTGTAAGAAGTGAATCCTGAATTCTTGGACACTCATCTGCCTTTTCATACTTCATGACATGACATAACCCGTTACATCCAACCACTTTATGGGGAATCAGGCCCTTGACAGATGTGTTTTATAAGGGTGATGCTGAAATCTAGATGTAGACTTTCACTGTAAGACTGAAGTTTTTATTTTTAGAAGAGAAAGCTAAAGCAACCAGGCAGAAGCTGTTTGATTTTGCTTCATATTGGCAGAGTCAGAAACAATATTGTGGTTGAGAATTTATCCCAGTAGTGTGATGCTGAAGTATGCAGGAAACCCAGAGAAAGGAAGTCTTGTACCCAGGTCTTGCAATGATAAAAGTATTTCAGACCATGTCAGCAGCTTATGAGCATCCAAAGTCCAAATAAAGGCAGCCTACGAAGGTGCTTATTTTCCCTGTGTTGCATCTGAGCTGCCTCAAGGAGAGTCAGATGAGGGGTCTTTGCTCCTGACATGTTAACGCTATTTGATGGCTCCTTCATGAGGTGGTTTTACATTCCTTTAGGAACATGTTGTCTTGAGTTAGTAGTATAGAATCTCTGTGACTTTCGTACCTTCCAGGTCTGTAGTAGTCTAAGGAGCTAAATAAATGTATGCAGGTGCAGTTCGGTAAATGAACAGAGATATCAATGGAAAATTACTTCCAGAAATGTGAAGTCTATGAGCATATTTCCTGGAAAGCCTGACATTTCTCATTTGAATGAATCTGTAGTTCAAGTGACTTTCCCTTCTGAAAATATTAGTAAATGTCAGGAAGGAGATTTTGGGGGCTGTTTTCTGCCAGATTCTTTACTGCATGCAAGAATGAAATAGGTTATTTTCCTGCTGTTTTAGACAACCCTATAAATGCTGGGAGCTGCCTTGTGAGGTAAATCTTGTCCTGGACTTTTTTAATGAATTGGTTTTCTCTTACAGTTCATGATCTACAGAGCTTTGGACTTGATAATGTAAGTACTCCCAGAACATACATATGTGGAAGCTGTCACAGCCCTAGTCAAGCTGCCATGATTAGATCTCAAAACATTGGAGCTATGGACTTTTAAGTTTGAGCAGAGTCCAAACTGCCTCTGCCTTATTCTCAAGATGTAGATCTTCTATTTAGCAACTTGTCCTAAAAGCTGAGACCCTGCAGCCCAGCTGTTCTAGGCCCTGAAACTGCTTTTGGCTCTCCCAGACTCCCCAGCAACTTAAACCCAACTTTTTTGGATGCTCTAAATCAGTTTGCCTCTCCAAGGAATGAGATAGTTGAAGTACGCTGACTTTGCCAAAAATTCTAAAACCACTCATTACTTTAAAGTATAATACACATATTTAGGGGGGAAATTGTTCTACAGTATTTCTTACCATAATTTCTTCACCACTGCAAGCTATTCTTCTGTATCTGAGTCAGTGTTCTTTCAGAATTCCAATTCCTCTCTCTGAGACCCTGTTATTCATGCCTTCCTTCTGGAACTTGGAGTTCAAGTTTGCCTATAACCAGTTGCCTTTGATTTTGGCTGGTCCTTCAGTCAGAAAGCTCCACTCATTCCTAAAGCTTGTGTTTTGTTCCTTTTTCTCCAAATACCTGTGTTTTTCAAAGTGTATTACTTCATCCCTTTTTTTCTCCTGTTTGAGGATCTTCCATTCTCTTATCACCCTTGCTTACAAATTAACCTGACTGAACTTTTTTTTCTACCAAAGGTATCCCTTTAGTGTACCCATTTGTCCAGCTAGACTGTAATTGTTTCTGGTATTTATTCTGTAGCTTCTGACAGAGTAGGAGAAATGTGACAAAGACTTAGTCATTGATGACTCTGAGGGCATTCCATGTTGCAGAAATGTCATAATAACATTAACCAACATTCATATTATTTTCCAAAATAATATAAGTCCTATTGCCAGTAGGCTGTCCACATTCCCATCTGCTGGAAGTCATTAGTAGGCTTATAGCAAAAATGAGTGGCTCTTATGCTAAACAGGTAGTAGTTTGAGAAGACGCATAGTGTTCCACTATGCTGCTAATTACTTCTGAATCAGGCCTTTTGTCCTCCACTGGAAAGGAGATATCAGCACATCAGAGCCTATTTTCATGGGGGTGCTCTTATGGCAAGAGAAGAAGAGGAGGGAATGACAGACTGTACGTAGTAATCTTCATAGGGGGAAGGAGGATGCCCATACTATGGGAATTTCCTGCTGGGGGATAAGAATGAGGGAAAAATTCCTGTAGCTTGCATTCTTCCAGTGTACAAAAGGGTGTTCAGTCTCCCAGTGTACCCCTAAGCTTTGGAATGTCTCATTAGAAGGTGCAGAGGAAGGAAGGAAGTGGTCACACATTACAGGCCCTCTTATCAAAAGGTACAGAAAAATAACTAATGTTTTGCTAAATCTAGAGGCTTTGCCCTGACTATGGGTGGATTCTGTGTTGTTTGAGTGTGTCCATATTTCCATTTCAGATCAATATGACGCACTATATCAAACATCTCTCATTTGGGAGGGATTATCCGGGCATCATGAACCCTCTAGATGGAACAGATGTCATTGCACAACAAGGTACAGGCCTGACAAGAAAATCTCTTTATAGAGTGCTATTTCAGTGTGGTTTTACAAGAGCAATGGCACAATCAAAGTACCTGGGATAGGCTGTAGTGAGAACTCTGAGAATAATCACCACACCTTTCTGCCTGAGTGCATAGGGCACTTGTGTTCTCCCTGATGTTGTTGGCTGTTGTTGATTATATACTTGTAAGAGGGACAGACCTGCATGCATTTTGAACTTCAGTAATCTTTTTTAATTAATCTGTTGGTTAAATGCTAAGACACTTCATAGCAACTCAGAAGAAGACACAAAGCCAACTTTATATAAGCCATCAACATAGAGGGTGGAGCTGGAAAAATATGTCTAACTATAAATAACCACAACATGCAGGGATAGGTACAAACAAGGTATAACCTACCTATGCTATAGACCCATTGTGTATGATTGTGGAGAAGCTATGGACAAGCAGTTAATAAGAACCTGCCTCTAAACTATTGCTGATCATTTTTTTAAGATAGCTAGAGAAGACCCATCTCCTTATGCCACCACTGTTAAAACCTTTATAGCTTAGGCAAACGGTTAGGCCAGGAGGACATTTTCCATGAAAGGTACTGACTGGAACTTGGTTTGGAACAGTCCATTTTGTTACCCTTCTGCATATGCTACCATGCTCACTTTTGGGGATCAAGTATTAAATTAATGTATTTTTCCCAATATCTTGCTATTTAACACTGATTTAAATCACAATTAGTGGTGAGATAAGGTGAATCTCTTAATAGAGAGAGACTTGGATATCAGATTATTTTACTCATTTCAGTTTATATTTAACTTTGTTCAGAGGCATCCAAATCAAAGTATTGGTGCTTAACATACAATGCAAATAAATACTTTCCCATTATCATGCTTACAGATTGCGGTCTGTTGTTGTAGGGGGATATTCCACAGACTGTTGTAAGAGAGGCCAGAGCTAAACAGAAAATTCCCTTTGTATTCTGAGGGGTGTAGTAGCTGTATTGGTCTGAGATGAAAAGAAATGCAAAACTCTAGAACTCTTGGTTCAGAGATGGTACCTTTTATTAGATCAACTAAAGATTTTTTTTTGCATTTTCTTTTCTGCAAGCTTTTGGGCACGCATGCCCTTCCTCAGGCTCAAGGAAAATTAAAGATGGCTAAAAAGTCCCCATGGGTAGAAAACAAACTTCAGTTTCCTCTGTGCAGAAATGAAGGTAGAAGTCTGTTCCTCTGGGTCCATGAGAGTGTCTTTGTGAGTTGCTCTTTGATGTGCAGATAATCTCAGATAATCTGCACATCAAAGAGCAACTCACAAAGACACTCTCATGGACCCAGAGGAACAGACTTCCACCTTAAGCTTCCTCTGTGCGAAAATGAAGTTTATTTTCTACTTATGGGGGCTTTTTACCATCTTTAATTTTCCCTGATCCTGAGGAAGGGCAAGCATGCCTGAAAGCTTGCAGAAAAAGATACTTCTCGTGGTTTCTTAGTTGGTCTAATAAAATTTAACATCTCTGAACCAAGAGTTCTAGAATGTTGCATTCCTTGTAGGCTGAAGTTTTCAATGCTGACTCTTAGAAAGGTGAATAATAAAATGCTAAGAAATCAGGACTATTGGTATCTAGTCTACAAAAGATAGGGTTGCATTTCCTCCCCCTCCCCCCCCACCAGTTTTTCTCCCTCTATTGTTAGAGGCAACAGTAAGCTATCCAGGTGTTGGTTTTATGCTTTATAACTGAGAATTTCTCCTTCAGTAGGGTCTGGCCCCCTTCAGTAGGGTCTGCAGAAAATTCCAGCCTTCTTTCAAGTGACTGCCATCTCCCATTGTTTTCAAGGGGATTGAAGGAAGAGTCTGCCCTCAGGAGCTATTGTGAACTGAGTGTTCCTCTCCATCTCAGAACAGGAAAAGGCCCAGGAAAGTATTTTTGGAATAGCCTAAGGTTTGAATATACACTGATCCATTTATACAGGCCTGCCCCCTTATCTAGATGCTCTTTCTCAGGTGTAAGAGTATAGTCTTTGTTTCCTGGGAAGGAGGTACATAAGATTTTTTTTTTTTTTTAATTTACTCATATTAAAGTAAATTTGTCCAAATGGGTAGTTTGACTGTTATACTTTTAAGCAGGATGAGCTGGTAAATATTTTCCATTTTAAACCAATTAATAAATACTGCTGATTTTCTATCCTTTCACGGGAAGAAATGGGAAGCAGTGGCCATTTTGGAAGAAGGCAGCTCAACTGGGCCTAGACAATAACTTCAGTCCTATTAAGAACAATGTAATCGGTTGTCATTTTGCATGAAGGCAATTCCTTAAGTTTTTTTTGAAGGAGAAAAATCTCATGAGCGTATGCTGTTAAGCTTTCAAATAGACTGACATGATCATTGCTAGTTATTTACTTTACCTTTCCCTTCTTGCCTGTAGCTTCAATGATGTTTCAGTACTTTGTCAAAGTGGTTCCTACAGTCTATATGAAAGTAGATGGTGAGGTAAGTATTAATTTTTGTTCTCTTACTTTGGCTTCATTTTTTCTTACAAAAACCAAAATTACTATGATGGTCCACCCTTTGTTCCCCATATGCCTTCTGTACATAAGACTCTATAATTTTTCATCAAGAAGGGCCACTGTGATCACATCACTAGCCCCTCTCTCTCTCCAGTCTACTGCAGACAAGATTACAGAAAAGGAAGCAGCTTCAATTCTTCAGTTCTTCCTTAGTGCAAGATGGAACAGCAGTGTCCATTTTTCTGTGTGATATAGCTATCTTTCTCATTACCTATTTAGATCTTTATTTGTTCTTATTTTTATGGCAAGTATTGTTGTGACTGATATCTTTTAGTGGACTAACTGCTGGGTTGGGATAGACTTTGACAAGCTTTTGGGTGTAGTGTGTTCTTTTTGAGGTCTGAGAAAAAACCAAGCCCAGCTATGGCTAAAAGCAGTCAGCAGAGTTGTGAAATAGGAGAGAGACATTTCCAGCAATAGCTAAAAGACAAGAAAATTGCAGAGGAAAGAATAGCTGAATTTTAAGTTTTATTTTTTCTTTTTGTTTTATTTGCCCACTTGCTTTAAAAACGTTTCAGTTGTCACAGCCAGCTATTAGAGGCTAAGTAATACTTCAGCAGGAATAACCCAAATTCTTGGGATCTAAAACAACTGTCTTCACAAAGGATCACCTTCTCATTTACTGACAAAGTAGTTAACCCATCTTCAGCCTCCACAGCCAATTTAAAACATTTTTGGGGCCTCCTCCAGAGACTCCCCATATTCCACCAGCAGTCACACAGGAGAAGCAACACAAATTGTTGTATAGTCTGCATATTGCAGCACCAGGCATCATAGCAGTGGCCATTAGTAAGTGTTTTCTCATGGCTGTTAAAATGTTCTGGTGTACTTCAATCTCTGTCCCATCTAGCTCAAGCAAAACAGAAAGTAACAGGTTCCCCTGAAGAAATTTACATATTCCATCTCTTTTCCTCCTCAGACCTTATGAGCAGCAGGGACAAATCTGTCATCCTAACTCAGTCAATGGCAATCATGGGGGCCCTTTTGTCCATCAGATTAACAAATGTATAAATATCTCAATTACATTTCTAACCATGGTGAATTTCTTATCAGTTCTTCATGGACCCTATGCCAATGGTTAGGATGTACCTCAGGTCATGGGTCACCTAGCAATATGAATTTTCATCATGCAATATGACAAAGTTCCTCTGCTATACCTGTAGCCACCTATAGGGTGGCTTGAAATGTGTGGTCTCTTATGGATGTGCGCAGGAAGCCTGGAAATCCAGTGCATCTGCCAGAGCATGGAAATTGATCCACTCTGGAAACCTTCCACATCATGTGTATCAGTGTCCCCACGCTGAAAAAATAGTGGGGCACTCTGAAATAAAATACACTGGCAGTGCCCCTCGCCCATCCACCGCCACATCTGCCCGGGCTGAGGGAAGAGAAGGTGTTGGGGATAGCCCCACCAGGAGTATCTGGTGACTGGCTGGCACTCCATGTCTTCCCCTAACACTTCCTCGCTCCCTCCGCCCCCAGCCAGCTTCTCCCCAGCGGCAGTGATGTAGTGACGGTCTCCATATTCAAGCTTCACGTTCCCTAGGTGGGCGGCACCTTTATGGCCTGCAGAGAGGCACCACTGCCCTTGCCCCCACCTCCTGGGAGCAGGCACAGAGATGTACTCCTCCCTCATTCTCAGTCTGTCCTCCCAACCTCTTCCTTCTCCCCCACTCCCCCCACACATACCTACCTGCTGGGGTGTCTATGTATATCTGTGTATGTGTTTGTCTGTGTATGTGCCTGTTGCCTGCATGTGTGAGACTGGGGCGTTGTTGTGGGGGGAGTACGAGCAGGACTGGGAGGTTGTGTGGGGGAGTGAGGGACACTGGCATGGCTGGGAGAGGGGCATGGGGGGGCTTTAATTTTTATCCTGGATTTTGGGGGGCTTATCACAATTTTCAATTTAAAAATTTTTTTTTTAATCGGAGAATTCGTGACTTTTTATCAGGGGAAACCAGCATCACTCTGTTCTTTCTTGAAGGTCGATTGCCGTTGTTCTCTCTCTGTTCTGGGGAAGGTTCTTCTTCTTTGGTCTTTTATCTGTCTGCATTCTTCAGCCACTTGCCAGCTAATGTTTTCCTTTTCCACAAACACGCTCTCAGTCATACAGCATACAAAAGAGTAAAAGGTCGAGCACTTATATCAAGCTACAGAGCAATACAAAACAGATTTTCTTAAGGCAATGCAAAACTCAAGAAAATACATAAGATTAAAAGCAATAGGTGAGAGTCTATTTCTATATTATTTACCTAACATCAAGCTGGTATTTATGCTATTTGCATAACATTCCCTTCTTTGATCCTTCAAAACATTTTATTTTGAAGGGATCACTCTAATTTTTATAAGGCTTTATATTGTAAAGCAATTAAGGCATGTGATTTCAATTTAAAATACATTTGTTTCATCCAACAGCCCATACAACACATTACAATCAGCATTATTCTAGTTAGTATAGAAAAGATGATAGTAGAATGTAACACAACATTTAGGACCACCATCCATGATGGTGACCATCCCTTGAAAATATCATATCGATGCTCTATCATCATTTGTCTGTCTTGTTCAGATAATCTCAGAATTTCTGAACCTTGGTGTAAAATAGTTATAGTACGCAGTTGATTTTGTTCTCGTGTTGTAGTAGTAAGATAGCTAATTTGTGAATTCTTTTATAACCAATAATTTAAGGTAGCCTACTTGATACCTAAATAGAAATGGAAATCAATTAAATTATTCCATCTCCAGGGATGATTTCCTTTAAGACACTTGTGCAATTCAAAGTGCTCAAAAGAAAAGTAATAAAAACATAACAATATGGTTATAAATCTTAACTAAGCAATAAGCATGGCTAAGTCAAAATATCCAGGGTTTGTGCCATGCAGTTTCCAGCATCGTGCAGCTTCTATATTTGTATGTTAAGTAATTGGTCACATTTGATTCATGACACACAAATATATCAAAAATAGAATAGCACAACAAGTACAAATTAATACTGATTCTCCTTCATCTGTGTTTAACAGGCACTGGTCTTTTAGTCCATCAGTGTCATTGGGCATTTTGTGGCGTTCAAATAAATTTAATGCATTAAATTTCATACACCATTGAAAAACTTTAACTGAAATGCACATATCCATTTTGATTCTTCTCCCCAGTTGTATTTCATATACCACTGGACTAAAACGGTTAATAATAGGCACCGATCCAGTTCAGTTGGAGTTCAAAGTATGTTTTTTCTCTTTCCCAGTTATAAATAGATAACTTGATCATCAATTTCCCATAGAAATCAGTTGCGAATCTTTTCTTTCTGTATTTTTCCCTGCGTTTGTTGAATGGCTTCCTTCATTCATATTTGAAGAGTTACCTTGTTCTCTTTTTAATTGTGCCAAGCATTTATACACATTGTAGTTAGTGGTATCTCCCACATCATTAAACTGATCTAGGTCCATCACCAATTTGGTAAGGTTATATACATTGCTCAAAAACAGTCTAGAATTAAAGGCAATTTATTAATTAAATCTATTTGTAAACTACTCCACAGTCCTCTCCTCCTTTGATGAAATAGTGATTGGGACTCAGAAGGTCTGGCCTCTTCTTTTGTACATTGGACATAATTAGCGATCCATATTATTTTCTCATCATTTTACATACCTGTCCATCCTGTATTTTGCTTTAATCAATAAAGAGTTTCCTTTACTTCTTCATACAAAGACTGATGTGCTAGGTTTATCAGCTCTTGCTTTTCCTGTAAAACAATGGGTTAATGCAGTTTTCACCCCCTGCCCCCATGTTGGTGTTATAAATAGTATGTAAATACAAATGAGATTTCCTTTATAGCCTTAAAAACATTTCATCGGGTTGTTTACTAAACACACACACATTACCATTTTAATAAATGCAATTTTGCTAAACAAGTAAATGTTACAACTTGAAATTTTCATATTAATTGCTGTTCTTTGTTTCAAAGATTAGAACAACTTTCCTGTCCAAACTGGATGGAAAGTGTCCTGGTCTGGGATCCACAGACAAATTCAGTTTTTAGAGGAGGTATTGCCAATGATTTTTATCACATCTTTATGATATTTATATACATTTAAACTTTTGACAGCGTAAAATAAAGCAAATAAACAAACAAACAAAACACTACAGGACAAACAACACAAAACAGACAAAACAATTGTTGTTGTGATGATAAAACTGTGGCTTAGGGTAAAGAAAACACTTGATGGTAATGAGACCTTGTAGTCTTTCAGTTACCTTTGCTATTAGATTCAATTTTACATTATGGTTTCTGCTAAAGAAAACACACAAACCTGCCAAGGAAAACTCTTTGCAGTAAAATATTCGTATTTACACATTTACAATGCTGACGTGCAGTAACAATGTACACATTACTACAATTCTTTGGGTGTTTTTCTTGTGGGAGGGGAGGGGGGTACATGTGTGTAAGTGACAAGGATTATTTACATTTATTTTACTGTTTTCAGTGGTTTATTGCACTATTTTGGCAATTAGAATGGGGACCTTTACAATTTTTTTTTCCAAATGTGAGATCAAGGGATGCTAATAACCTTATACTTTAACCAAATTGGCATTTTTAAAATATTTTTTTCCTTTTAAAGGAACAATTTTCCCCTCAGAATTCTTATTTAAAAATTTTTTTCTGTATTTTTATTGCTGGGACATTATAAAATCTTTAAGGTATTTGGATAAAACAATACTATTGTTCCCATGAATATGAATTCCAAATTATACCAGTACTTTTGTGCTAAGGAAATAACCAAAATATTATATTAGCCAAATTCAAAATTACAAATCATTTTACCCCTCCTGCTATAGCTGCTGGAACTTCAGAGTATTTTTCTATACCAGGAGCTACAATAGTTGGTACTGTATTTAAAGCTCTAAAGTTTATTGTCAGTCTTCAGGTTTTCTTGTCTGTCCTCAAAACTGACCAAAATTGGGGAAATATACATATTAAACATCTATACTATCATTTCCTAACTTAAACCATCTATCATAACTTATATTAGATAGTTTATCTCAGCCTCTCATAAACATTTATACTGCCTTTGTGTTGGGGGGGAGTTTGATTTCTCATTTAAAATACACGCCTGTGTTCTGCTGTATTTAATTCTTTCTGCGTGCAGCTTAAGAAATGGCTTCATTTACTTGTCTTGATTAAACTCTATCAATTACAGTAAGAGCCTTAATAAGTGACAGTTCTCAGAACCATCTTTTTTGTCTTAACAAGTTGTTAACATTTTTCTTTCTAAAAGATTCACAATATTCCTAGAGAGTGAGGGGAGCTAAAAAAAAAACACATTTCTCACCCCCTTTATCAATGAGATTGCAGACACTTACACATCCAGCAGTTTCTCTGTGTCCTGCAGTACACACAGAGAGCAAACATACCACACTGCTCACACTGTTTTGCACCAACGTCTTAACAGTCTTTGCAAAGCCACTTACTCATTAGGCTCCTTAGGCTCTGCTTTTGTTGCAAACATTCACAGAGTTTCTAGCACAGAGGTTAATTTTCTATGTTACTGACTTCTTATGGGACCACCAATAGAAGGTATTTTACTTAACCACCTCAGACACTCTCTGAGATCAAGTTACAACTCTCTTTTGAAGTTGATATATTTCTTTCTGCTATAAGGCAGTTATTTCTAAAATGCCATTTTCATTCTCTTCGCTCTCCTCTCAATGTGGCATCAAGGTGTATTTCTTCCACACATCTCTTTTCCTTGGTCTTCACTAAGGGTTTTTCTGTCGGGGTATGCTACTCCTAGCCTTTTCCCAGTGAAGGATAACTCACAAGGTGGTGGTAGCTAAGGTTTTAAAGCACCTTATATTTGCCCCTGCCCTTTCCCCAGGGTGGTTATTATGCGGCATTTTGCAGAGACTACCCCACTACAAGTAGTTCCACCACAATAACGACACCCAGGAGGGTGGCAATTTCAGGTCATACCCAGGACCAGACCTCTGCACTCTCCTGCTCTGATCTTCTTCACTCCTCTTGTGCACAGTTTCTCACTTCTGGGCTTCCTGACCTCTCCTCAGGCCAGATGAGATTGCAGGCTCCCAGCTCTGGCAGCTTTAACAGTGGTCTTTTCTCTGTGCCCCTTCTCTGGACTGCCAGATCACTTGGTCTTCTAGGGCCCTGCAGATCCTTCATCAGATTTTTCTCTCCATGACTCAACTCCCCTCTGAGCCCCAGAACTCCATCCAGCTCTATTCTCTCCTGATTCAACCCTTCCTGGACTCCAAGTCATTAACTTTGCCTCGCACCTTTCAGACTGAGTCCCTGGCTTTCTATGCTCTCACAAATTCTGGCTGGGCTCTGCTCTTTAGTACCCACTCTCAGTTCTTCTCTGTGCTCGGTGAGTCTGTTTTCAACCCCCCCTTTAAAGAGTGTTTTTCATTCTTCGACAGGTTTTTCCATCGAGCAATTCTCTCTCCACTCTGATGGCAATACTTTCTCTGGGAGATCTCTAGCAGCTGTCTGGGATACCACACTCTCTTCTGGGTCTTACCTAACTTCCAGCTTTCCTTTACTAGGTCTGAACTGTATCCTTTCTGGTCTACAGGCTTCTCAATCCATTCTCCTCAGTGGCTCTTCTTGCCTTGCACTTTGCGAACCAATACATCCAGCAGATCTTGATCTTTCTCTCACAGCTTGTCAGTTCTTACAACGCACACGCAATCCAGCAAGTTTCATTCTAGAACTGAGAAAGCTCCCCCTGAAAGACTGTGTGTGATGGATTACACACCACACACAGTCCCCTTGGAAAAGCTCTTCCTACCTCCAAAAGAAACCCCCCAAACCATGCATCTCTAAAGAAGAAACAAAACGTGTCTCTGATAAGCTTACTCTTCCTCTGCCCAGAGTAACTCTGGGCACTGATCTATTTTAACACAGCTGTACCGCAAGGTTTCCCAAAACAAGATGTTACACTCCTATAACAATCTTTTCTAGGCTCTTCACTGTTCTGGGCAGGGGACACCAGGTTTCGTCTTCACTTTCGAATCACAATTTCTCTGCCACTGCCTGAGCAGGTGTCCTGTAATATACCCTGTCTTTTTTCTGTGCCCTCTGCTGCCTCTATTCTCCTAGATACAAAGAATCCCAAAGTATCTGTCTCACATTTCTCTAACTGTCTCTGATCTCTCTGAAGCTGTACTGCCTGGATAATACTTTGCCTTGCTATAACCTGCACCTGTAACCTACACCTTACAGACTCCACAGAGAACACACAAGACTGCTGTTGTAACCATCCACCAAAAACTTCCCAAGGACCCTAGAGTCAAAGGACCTCTAGAAAGGGTCACTCTGTACCAACAAAATCTCTAATCGATCAGGTTACTGTCCTTGTGTCCCAGTGGATTGGCCAATTGTTGGATTGAATTTTAGGAACCAGCCCCTATACCTTTGTTTCAGGCAAGCACAACCCTCAGATTGACCGCAACACCTGCCATTTGATAATAGGTGAGTTTATTGATACAGTGCAATAACAAAAAGCAACAGTACAAACAATCAAACAATTCTATATCTACCAGTTCTAGGGCTGTCATCAGAGTCAAGGTACATCTGACCAGGATTCAGTCTTCACTTCTGAGGCTCTCTGAGGTGTCATCAGACTGGAGATGGGATTCTGAGGCTCACAGCCCCACTTCTGTGGGGTACGTGAGACGGGCTGCTGATATGCCCTCTGTCCATGGTGGCCTTGGGGACCCTCCCTGGGAAATGGGGACAGAAACCCTCACGTCTTTGGCATAACAGCCATCTGCACAGCTTCAGTAGACAGCTGACCCTAAGGATTTTTCATCTGCTTAACCTGTTTCTCTAGATGTTAATTAATACATTCCTATACTCCTTATAACCCTCTATTCAGATACCACCTCTGTTTCCACACTTTAAAGTCCACTTGCCTTAAGTCACACAGTATATCTTAAAATCCACAGTCATCAGCCTCACAACATCTAAATTTCACTTCTGACCTTTGGGTACAGCTACAACCAAGGATTAGTGGTAGGAGCAGAGATCCTAAACTCTTTCCCTAGTACCTTGGGTAGTCTACCGCTGAGAGACATCCATAAACTTGTTTCAGTTAACTTGTTTCTAGCTCATTCCTTCTTTCTCGTAACAAAAACATCTCTGAATCTCCTAATCGGCAAAAATCCAACTTCTTCCATAAGCTCAGGGAATTCTACAGCCCAAGTTGTGTACACCAAAAGAACAATAAACATGGAGCTTCCTCTGTATCACTCCCTTTTCACAGTTCTCCACCACTTAAATGTTACTTAAATTGCCAATTGCTACAAGTGAGACCATATGAGGGGGATAAGGCAAAGTGCCATGTTTATTGTTTAGGCGCTTAATACACACACGCACCACATTCATTCCCTGATTTCTGTTCTCTGCTGGTATACATTACCAGTCTTATTGGTGCTCGAGTCAACTTAGTGGCCAGCTAAGTTGATCACAAGTAAAAGCTGGGCTTCTGCCAGTCCATCTTGTAGACAATCAATGCTTCAGGATGATATGTAGAGCAAGACCCAAAATCAATATGTCTCATCCCATCTTGTGTAGTCTTGTCAGTTCACCCAATCCTCTGGATTTTTGCTGGATTATCACTGTGTTCTTTCTTAAAGGCTGATTGCTGTTGTTTTCTCACTGTTCTGGGGTGGATTCTTCTTGTTTGGTCTTTTATCTGTCTGCGTTCTTCAGCCACTTGCCAGCTGATGTTTTCCTTTTCCACAAACATACTCTCAGCCATACAGCATACAAAAGAGTAAAAGGTCAAGCACTTATGTCAACCTGCAGAGCAATACAAAATGGAGCTTCTTAAGGTAGTGCAAAACTCAAGAAAATACGTACCATTAAAAGCAATAGGCAAAAGTCTGTGTCCATGATATTTACCTAATATCAAACAGGTATTATTTATGCTTTTTGCATAACAATGTTACATGTGCCTTTGCACAATATTGATGGTCCTTCTGAAAATAAATTTCTTATCTAGTGTTAAATATTCCCTTTGCAAAGCATACAACCCATCCTTCCAGTCTCATTCTAAGGCTGAGTGGAAGAGATTCTCAGTTTGGGTGACCAAACAGCCAATTTTGCTATTAGTAGTTCTAATTCTGATCATTCTGGACTTTCTGCTTTTCCTAATGTGGGCTGTGCTCTCTTATCAGTCACATCACAATACACAGATAGTAGCTGTTTTTGCAAACGAACTGTCAATACAGACTTGTAGTGTATTTACTCACCCTTCCATGCTGAAATTTCCAAAAGGCCTCTTTATCATTTTCTGCCAGTCAGACCTTTCTTTTTTTAAACCTCTGCTTGATTCTGACTGGATTGATAGGAGTGCATACACAATTCAAAACTTTGATAAAGTGCTGCCTGTATTCACCTGTCTTTGAAGAGAATGTTCCCTACATTGACCAGAAAAATCAGTGAAATACAAGTCCTTGTGCTGGGCCATCCACATACTATATTTCAGGGGTAGCCAGCCTGCAGCATGAATGCTGTAAGTGGGACATGCCACTGCTTTGGTTGTTACATAGAAGATCTCATGGGAGCAGGGAGAACCATGCAGATAAGGCAAGGAGGGGAGCAGAGCAATGGATCAGGCAGAGTAGGGTGATGGGAGTAGCATTTGAGGAGGAGGTACGGCTTATTTTGTGGCATGCTAGCTAAAAAAGGTTGTCCCCCGCTGTTCTACTCCATAAGGACAGATTTGTCCCTAGGCCCAATGCCAGGCTTTTGCATAAAGTTGTCTCAAACTTTCACTTCAGTCAGTTTGAACATGTCCTCTTATTTGTCATGAAGTTGCAGTCTGAACTAGATCAAATTAATTTGCACAGCTTAAATATGAGGGCTTTATCCTTTTATTTGTAGAGATAAAGTCATTTAGGACACATTTAGAACTGCTCTTGGCTTTCTTACAGTAAGATGAAATGCTGCTTCCAGTCAGAGATTATCCAATGGGATTTCAGACTGCATCAAGATGTGCTATGAGGTGACAAAAAAGACCTGCAGGCCACGCCAGGGTTCATTCCACTAGGGAGCACGCAATAATTGCAACTCTCTTGGCTAACATTCTGATTTCTAAAATATGTAGTGTGTAGGGCTGCATGAAGCTTTGTTAGCATGTTCATCTCCTGCTGCTCCACTACTCCCATTCAGGCTTCTAGATCAGACATTATATATTTGCAAGTAGAGATGTCTTGTAGTCCCTCCTTTTGTCAGGAGAAATGATTTTAGTCATCAAGAGTAGAATATAGGTGGATTATCACTTGAAAAAAGAATGGTTACTTTACTTCACAGTGACTGTGGCTCTTTGAAATGTGTTGCCCATATATATTCCATGATCTGCCCTCAATTCCTACAATGGTGGTATAGAGTGATTTTGGTAATAGTGGGAGCCTTGTCCCACCAGCTAGTGTCCAGAACACTGGGAATATAAGGTCTTAAGAGCTTTGACAGTTATATATGTCTCATTCTAAAG
Source organism: Caiman crocodilus (assembly GCA_030014935.1). Taxonomy (NCBI): domain Eukaryota; kingdom Metazoa; phylum Chordata; order Crocodylia; family Alligatoridae; genus Caiman; species Caiman crocodilus. The sequence continues at coordinate 973,094 of JAGPOW010000955.1, forward strand.
ATCTGATAGCTGGCAGTGTAAATTGTGCTAGAGTTGGTGTCTAGTAAAGAAGCATTAGGACTGACAGTACCCAAAGCGGTAGGCACTTATGACCTTTAGGCACGTGCTACAAATTACAGTCCATACAGGTGATGTTTGTTACCACTGCTGCTTGTTATACACCCCAGGCAATTATACAATTATGTACCTGCGCAATTTTGCTCATGAAATGTATGACTGAGCGTAATCACATAATGTTGCATAATTCCCTGGGGTGTAACTGGTGAGTGGGAAGGGGAACTCCTGCCTGCAGTGGGTGTGGGGTGTTGGCCCACCCCCACCCCCCCACCACATGTCCCTCAGGCTCCGGCAGCAGCAGCAGGCCCTCAGGGCTCTCCTGGCCAGGGCAGGTAGAGGCCCTGGCAGCACGTGACTGGAATCCCAGAAACTGAACATGGCTCCCGCCTACCGTGCTGCAAGCTCCACATGCTTGCACAGAGCCAGCCCGGTCTGGCCTGAAGGCATGCCCTACACCCCACCACACACAAATACCTGCATATGGTTCTAAAGAATGTTCAAATAGTGTTATATTTAGTTTAATTTAAAAGAAAAAAAGTAACTTTGCATAGTTTTGAATTTTCTGTGGATAATTCCCTGGGGTATATTGTTATTAATAAAACAAATGTTCCCATGTCTGTTTCTTGCTAGGTGGTGAGGACTAACCAGTTTTCAGTTACCCGGCATGAGAAAATAGCGAATGGACTAATAGGAGACCAGGGCCTCCCTGGTGTATTTGTGCTTTATGAGCTTTCTCCTATGATGGTGAAACTGACAGAGAAACACAGGTAAGGGAAATGTTCACTCCCATTATTCACCTTACTTGCAACTCGTCTGCTTGCATAGCCTCAAACTCCTAGATCATGCAACACACTGATATCTGTATGTTATATATGACAGAGCATTATCCGTGATAGACATTTTCTTTAGCACATTCGTTTAATTAATGGTAGGAATAGAACAAGCAGTTGTACAATGAAAGAGCAAATCTTTCTAACTGTAGGCAAAAGCAATCAGGGCTTGTGGAAGAGGTCTTTTATTAGACCAAGATTTTTGCAAAAACAATCTTCAATTGCAAGATTTCAGGCACAATAATCTTCATCAGACATCAGAGAAAAGATTATAAATGTTCTCCTTATAAAAGTCTCCTAGGTAGAAATGAAAGTTCATGTTTCATAGGATTTCACAAAGCAGTCAATAAATGGAAAGCTCCTTTGGTCAGGCTGTTCCTAGCTGGGTAAGGAGTCTCTCAGCTCTCTTGTGAGGCTCTGCTATGATACAAATTACCTTGAACCAAGGCAGGAACTGTATCTCAGGTTTCAGGTGGTCCCTGTGGCAGAAATGCCATCGTCAGTACCCCTCTCCAGAGACCTGTCTCTGCCAGCGTGAGAGGCTGGTGTTGAATCCCTCAGGGCGGGGATCTCCCTCTCTCGTCTGCATGACAAAAGCCTGGGGCCTGGGAGGCAGATACTTTGGTCACATGGGCAGGGGGAAAGCCCAGCCTTGCACACAGGGCCAGGTAGCCAGGGATGCTTGATAGATTGGTTGGCTTGTGGCCAGTATTGGCAGCTTCAGTTGGACCGGGCTGCTGAGGTCAGGGAGATGATAAAAAGGCCCGGGCCAGGAAGAAGGACAGCTATTACCCATGCGGTCATCCAGGAGAATCTGAAACTGGCTCATTCCTTATGACCGCTTGCTCCAAGAGTGGCCTGCCTCCAGAGGGAAACTCCAACCACCTCTGGATGATGCGTGTGAGTAAGCTGTTTGAGATCAAGCTAGATATTTAGCTTAAAGTAACTCAGATGCATGTTTAAACGGCTACCTCAGCCATGCTGGTTTGCTCTATGGGATTCCTCTGATATTCCTCTGATATTTCTATGATATTGTTCTACCTTTTACCCTGTTTCCGCCCTACCCTCTGTAATCAATAAAGTTCTCCTTCTGGCCGGTGTGGGAGACTTATTGAGGGGTGGGTCTGAATTATGCCGAGGAGGCCTCTTAGGTCTGTGGACTAAGGGAGACTTTCCTAATAAGCCCCTGACTTGGGGAAGTGCCCCAAGTGCCTGTATTGGGTCTAGTGTGTTCTCCAAGGTGCACAGAGCCAGAATTGAATCTAGAGCCTTGGATGGTGGCAGCAGGAACCCCAGATTATCGGGTGTGCTCCAGGGAAGGGGTTGGCCGGACACGAGGCACCCCAGGGGAGGCACTCGGAGCCTGGAAGGTGGTCAGGTGCAGGGAGTTGGGCGGCTCAACGCAGGAGCGCCCCCTACTGACCTACCACAGTCACTGTTGCTTTTTGCTTGGAAAATTATGAAGATTTCATTTTAAAAATCAGCTAAAATTCTATATCTTCCATGTGTCGGGCATCCAGGTTGTTGCGGTATCAGTCTAGAGGAAAAAGTAATTAGGGTTCATGGTAGAGGTGATACCTTTTATTAGACCAACAAGATTTTTGCAAAAAATATGAACTTTCATTTCTACCCAGGAGAACTTTTACAATCTTTTCTCTGACACCCAAAAGCTTCCAATTCATTTTTTTTTTTTTTCCAAAAATCTTGTTGGTCTAATAAAAGATATCACCTCTACCACAAGCCCTAATTGCTTTTTCCACTACAATGATACAACTACAACTTGGATACCTAACCATGGGCAAGTCATGTAACCTCTGTTTCAGTTTTCTTATCTGGAAATGAATTGATACTTTGTAAAGCATTTTTTCTAATGGTTGAAAGTGATATACTGTATTTTCTTGTATATATCACATTCCCAAATATAACATGCACCGTTTTGGGAAGATATGGTGAAAAAAAAAAAAGATCTTTTTCTTTAAAATACCAATAAGTTATTTAATATAACAAATTATCAAATCCAAAATCCCTACATGAAATAAGTTATAAAATGCAAAAACTACATATGGGCTTTGCATGCATTTCACATCCCTTATCGCACTATTGTGGTATGTCTCTACAACAGAAGCCAGCAGTGAAACACCAGCACCTGCAAGGGGTTGAGGGAGCCTGTCACTGCTCCATTAATTAACTCCCTAGCTACCGCTCTTCATTCAGCAGCAGTGTCTGCAGGACAGTAAGAGTAACTTGTTAAGTGGAAGGACAGGGATGGGGGACAATCAGAGCTGAAGCAACTTCATCTGGTGCCCTGGGCAGAGCAGGAAGGAGGACGGAGCAGGGTATTATTTTGCTGAAGGCACGCAAAACTTGGGGGAATCCGAACCCTAAGCCTCTGGGCTTGGGCCTACACATAGGATGCCTGCCAAATGATTTGGAAACAACTGAAGCCCCAGGTCGGGGTGAAGGATGTTTGCTGGTAGTAGAGCTGCTTATGGTTTTTGACTGACTCACGCGTCTGGAATTGATTTGGCTTGGAACATGAAAAAATTTGATTTAAAAAATAAAATCTTGTGACTTCTGGAGAGGTGGGGGCAGAGTCTTATCTGCTTCGGCCAGGGCTCCCTGCTTTCTAATCCAGTTTGTTCTGAGACAGCGGCACCTTGGTCAGGGACAGAGGCAACTCTGACCAACCTACTCTGTCCAGAGCTTCTGTGAGCTGTCTGCAACTCCAGCTCTGGACAGACTCCTTGCAGCAGCACTGTAGTGCAGGCTACCCAGGGGATGCCCAGGGTTAGTTCTCTGCTCACTGCTATCTGCCTTGATTGGCAGCTAAATTGCATTACCATGTTTCCTTGCACCTAGATTTTCAGCTTGTTTTTGGAAAAAAGGTGCAGGTTGTACACAACAAAATGAAATATAATAGATGTTATGATTATATAGAAATCAGCAAATTGAAAAACTAAGCTTCCTATTTTAGTTATATGGTATGCACGGTATGTTGTATTTTCTGTCCGTACCTGTTCTGTTGTGGATCCTGCTGTAGGGCCCATAACAAGCACACAAAACCAAACCTTTTGTTTAGTGTGTTCTCTCAGGACTACACATGCACCTTGTTTCTCCTTGTAGAATGAGAAAGTGACAAAAACTGGTCTTCAGTTCCTTCCTATCTTTCATAGCAACTATATGGACACTAGTGCCTCCTCCAGTCTCCTGGGTTTTAGCTCAGGGGTGGACAAAATACAGCCTGTGGGCCCGATCTGGCCCACCAACTGATTGTATCTGGCCTGTGGGTGGCCAGCCACAAAGTCTTGGGGAGCCACCAGCTCCAGCTGCTCGATCATGCCGGGCACATCCTAGCCACAGCTTCCACTAGCTCCTGTCCCATGCCCTGGAAGCAGCACTGGGTAGGCACTGGTATCAGCTGTGGACACGGCCTGCAGGTTATGGATGGAGATTGGGGCATCTGCCTGGGTCCACAATTAACACTGCTGCATCAGCACAATCACCCCATCCCTTCTCCCTTGGGAAGAAATACAGTTTATAGCCTTATTTTTTGTGGAAATAGACTTCTAATAAGTTGCATAAATAATGGATTTGTTTTGTGTAACATACAGCTGACATTAGGCAAGCCAGTTTTAAAAGAGTTTTAAAAAAGCCATTACAACTTCAATTTCACAGAGAGGGTATTATTTATTGTTCAGTTCTTTACAGCATATTCTGATGGTTTGACTGGTCTATGCTACCTGACTTCCATTTCTGAGATTTACTTTGGCAATTAATATGGCCTTTTCTTTTGTATGTTTTTCTGAGTTCCAAAATGAATTAGCTTGTCTTACAAAGGGAGTATCAAGAGCATATTAAAGTAACTTAAGGAACAAAACATGATTAGAATTAGGTGACAAAGTAACCCCCTTCCAGTTAGACTTGCTTGCCAAGTTGGCACCTGGAGGCAGATGTTGCACCTACACTTAATTGTTCCTTTTTCTGCAGTCATTTGGGTGTCATTGACATTCATATTGACTGCATCCTTTTTTTTTTTAATACTTCATCTTTAATACCCACGTGAGGAAGTAACTTGTGTCAAGGGTATCTTTGTCCTTTGTAGGTGGTATGTCTGTGGAAATGAAACCAACATTCTATGCTAAAATGTGTAACTCAAAAGACCGCTGTGTTTTGTGATTCCCTTCATGGACATTTTGAGCTGTGCCTTTTGGTTCTTTGTCGTTCACTTATTTTAAGTGATTATTCTGGATTCTTTCAATAAGAATATAGCAAGATTTATCTGGGGCAGGAGCCACCTGGCAGCAGCTCCCCCCTGCCTGGTTGAGCGTGTGGTTCACAGCACAACACTTCCCCATGCTACCTGCTGCCCTGCGTAGAGCAGCAGGGGCAGGAGAAGGAGGAGCCACTGGAGGCGGGGTGAGCCAAGCACTACCTGGGTGTATGTAGTGGCAGCAGCCCTGTTGTGCCGCTGTGCATGTTGACCAGTGTTGGTGCATAGGGCTATGTGAAACACCATTATTTCATTTTGACATCTGTTTCTCCATTTCAAAGGGACAGGGTTCCATTTCGTTTTGAAACACTGTCCTGTTTCTTTTTGTTAAAACTGTTTTGCTGTTTTGATGAGTTTAGACAAAATGGGGACTGCCAGCCTCCTGAGTCCTACATGCATGAGCCTTGTGCCATCCAGCTGGGCTGCTTTGGTGTAAGCAGGACCTGGGCCAGCATGGTGGTCCCTTAAGCAGTGCACAATCCCAGGTGGCAGCCCAGAGCTGCCCAAAAGCATACAGCCCTGCGCTGCGCCGAGCTAGGCCTCAGCAACGTGCTGTGGCAGAGGCTGTGCAGATACCTGATGGCTAGGACTGAGCTGCACTGCCCCCTGCTGAGCTGCATGCCTCCCCAAGGCCAAGAGTGCAGCTGCTCTTGCTGGTAAACTGCAGGGGACCTGGAGCCAGGTGAAGGGTATGCAAGGGGACTTGAGCTGGGCGGGGTTCTCAGAGGAGGCTCAGGCTGCTACCTGCGACCGGCACTGGGCACAGCCCATGCCTAGTGCAGGGGAAAATTGCTGCTGCCGCTGGTTCCAGGCAGCAGCAGCAGCTTCCTCTTATCCAGTGCACAAATCTGGGGGCTTGCACCCTGCAGGACAAGGTGTGCTTTTTGTCCCCCAGCTCCAGCAAGAGATGCATGTGTGGAAGCCCGTCACACCCCCATTGAGCCTAGGGACTGCCAGAACCCCCAGCGGGACCCCGGTCCAAACCGCCAGCACAGCCAGAGGTAGGCAAGGCCTGCAGCAGGGAGGGAAGGACTCCCAACCCAGTCAGCTGCAGGGAAGCTGAGTGGGAGCTGAGGAGAGACATGCTCCTACTTTGCCCAGCCCCGAGGGTGCCACGTGACCGGAACCTCACAAACAGGACATGCAAACAAGTGCATTCATCTGCCCAGCATGAGAGTTAGCGCGGGAGTTTGCACAGGAGGGTGAGTGGGAGGACCCCAGGCTTTGCCTGTGAGCCCCTAGGGTAGGCATTCCCATCAGTAGCCAGACTCCCAGTGGCACAATGTAGATGGACACACGCTGCATCCTGAGGGTCCCCTTGGAGTCTGACAAGGACTGAGGGCACAATCTGCCAGCCTGCCCCCTTAGCCCAGGAGGTCTGCCGCTTCCCAGGAGCCCATATCTGGGACGTACCCAAGAGGATCCCAAAACTCATCCAATCCCACTGACCACTACCCTATGCTTCTTATCCACATGGGCACAAATGACACAGCTTGGAACAATCCCAGCTGGGTCATGAGGCACTACAGGGCTTTGCAAGTGGGGCTTAAGTGGTTGGGGGCACAGGTGGTGTTTTCTTCTATCCTCCCAGTTCTGAGCTATGACCTGAGAAGGGAGAGGGAATCGAGGTAGTCAACCAGAGACTGTGGCGCTGGTGTCATTGAGAAGGCTTCAGCTTCTGCGATCACAGTCCACTGTTTGGTGAAGAGAAGCAGTGGTCTGCTAGGAAGAGATGCCCTCCACCTGACTCTGCTGGGGAGGAGGCTCTTCTCAGTCAGACAGGCTGACCTGCTAAACTGGGCTTTAAACTAAGCCTGCCGGGGGATGGGTGGATAACTGCCACTGCAAACCAACTGGGCACCTACTGCATAACCAGAAGGTTAGGGCACCCAAGGGAATCTACACCTACCCCAGCCCTGAAACAGTGTCTACCTGGGAGTGCAAGGAAGTCTAGGGCTTCCAGTGGGACACTTATGTGTCTGTACACCAATGCCAGGAGCTTAGGGAACAAACAGGAGGAACTGGTCCTCCTGCTAAGCAAGAAAGACTACAATCTCATAGGGATAACAGGGACCTGGTGGGATTCCACCTATGACTGGGCCACAGGTATAGATGGCTATACCCTGTACAGGAGAGATCGTGCAAATAAAAGGGGCAGGGATGTAGCTCTCTATGTCAACCAAAGCTACACATCCCTGCAAATTGACATTGGTACCCAGGGAGGATGACTGGAGTCCCTCTAGGTTAAAAGATGTGGGGAAAATGGCACAGGGGACATAATGGTTGGAGTCTACTACAGACCTCCTAACCAGAAACAAGAGCTGGACCAAGAATTTGCCAGGGAACTGACTGAGGCTGCATGCTCTCAGTGCATGATTGTCATGGGAGACTTTAATTACCCAGACATCTCATGGGAAGAGCACTCAGCCAAACCTGATTGGTTGCAAAACTTCCCCACAAGTGTGGACGAGCTCTACCTGACACACGAAGTCTATGGGCCAACAAGAGGTAAAGCGTTGCTGGACCTGGTACTGGCCAAAGGGAATGATCTAGTCAGTGACCTAAGAATCGATATAGAGCTGGGTGATAGTGACCACGAGCTGATCACCTTTGCTGTCCATCCCAAAGCTGGCAAATCAGTCAGCAATGCATAAGTCCTTGACTTTAGGCAACCTGATTTTGACAAGCTCAGAAGGGTCATTATCGAGGCCCTAAGGGACCATGACTCATCAGGGAGAGGAGTCCAAGAGAAGTGGTTGCTCCTCAAAGGAGCAATCCTGACAGCACAAGGGTTGTCAATCCCATCTTGGAGGAAAGATAGCAAAAGGGCACAGCAACCCCCTTGGCTCAGCAGGGAACTTGAGGACCTCCTACACCTAAAAAGAGAGACTTGTAAAGGATGAAAGGCTGGAATCACCACCAAGGAGGAGTACTCAGCACTGGTCCGTGCCTGCAGGGAGCAAACCAGGAAAGCCAAGGCTGCAACTGAACTCCATCTGGCTTCACATATCAAGGATAATAAAAAGTCCTTTTTTCAGTTATGTAGGGAGTCAGAAAAAAGCATTGGTAACATTGGACCACTGATGAACCAAATGAGACAACTGATGCTCTCAGTGCATGATTGTCATGGGAGACTTTAATTACCCAGGAAAAAGCTAACCTGCTTAACAAGTACTTCACATCAGTCTTTCATCAGTCCAAAGGGACCTCCCTGCCTAGCATGACATGGGATGGTCAGGGTGAGAGCATATATTTATACCCAGCATCAATGTAGACCTTGTAAAGGATCACCTTGAGAGGCTGGATGTCTTCAAGTCAGCTTGTCCTGACAGATGACACCCTAGAGTACTCACGGAGCTAGCAGGTGTCATAGCCCAACCATTGGCAAAAATATTCAAAAGCTCATGGCACTCAGGTGAAATACCTGAAGACTGGAAGAAGGCCAATGTGGTGTACCCATCTCCAAAAATGGACAGAAAGTAGATCCTGGGTATTACAGGCCAATCAGATTGACCTCAATCCCTGGTAAGATTCTGGAGAAGATTATCAAAAAGACCCTTCTCGATAAGGGACAGCCAGCACATGTTTGTCGCGGGTAAATTTTGCCTGACCGATCTCATCTTCTTCTATGACCAGGTGACCTATCACCTGGACAAGGAAGAAGAGATTGACATCATATATCTGGACTTTAAAAAAGCCTTTGATCTGGTGTCCCATGATCTGTTCACGGAAAAATTGGCCAACTGTAGCCTCAGCTACACCACATTCCGATGGCTGGGAAATTGGCTCCAAGGTGGGATCCACAGAGTAGTAGTCAATGGAAGTGAATCACAGCAGCACTCTGTGACTAGTGGTGACCCCAAGGCTCTGTCCCTGGACCAGTTCTCTTTAACATCTTTATCAGCGATGTGGACATTGGTGTCAGAAGTGCACTGGCCAAGCTCACAGATGACACTAAACTTTGGGGCATAACATCCACTCCTGAGGATAGGCTAGTGATCCAGACTGACTTGGATACGCTTAGTAAATGGGTGGATACAAATCTGATGACTTTCCATACCAGAAAATGCAAAGGTACTCCGGGGGGGGATATGACACTGCAGCACACTTACAGGCTCATCAGTGTTATGCTCTCAGCTGTGGTGCTAGTAACTTGGGGGTCATGAGTGACCACAAGATGAACATGAGCCACCAATGTGATGCCACAGCTAGTAAAGCAAATAAAACTCTGGCTTGCATCCGTAGATGCTTCTCAAGTAAATCTCAGGATGTCACCAGAGCGCCCCAAGGGATAACAAGGACCAATGGTTATAAACTCCTCCATGACTTTTAGGCTGGACATAAAGAAAAACTTCTTTACTGTCTGAGCCCCCAAAGCTTGGAATAGACTCGCTTCAGAAGTGGTGCAGGCATTTACTGCGGACTCATTCAAGAAACGTTTGGATGCTTAGCTGACTTCCTGCCCTTTGGGCAGGGGCTGGACTCAATCTTACAAGGTCCCTTCCAGCCCTAATGTCTATGAAATCTGTGAGTCTGGCACAGCCCCACAGCCCTCCTGGGGGTGCAGGCCCTTAGATCTGCACACCAGATGAAAGAAGGCTGCCACTGCTGCTTGGGACTGGCGCTGAAGTAAGCCCAGCTTTGAAACTTTCCAGATGTTTCAAGTGCCCTTGTTTCATTTCAAAGTCTTTTGTTTCATTTCTATTTCTCTGTTTCAATCTTGAAACGTGCTGCAGCAGCTTCAAAATGAAACGCTTGGTGAAATTTCACACAGCCCTTGGTGAGGTGCTGTCAGCGGGTGTGACAGGAGCACAGCATGAGCTGCCCTAGGCAGAAGCTGGTGGAGTTCAGTCCCATGCGGAGTACCACAGGGGCAGCCATGGGTTGGATGGAGAGGTAGACTGCACCGCACTGCTTGGGGGGAGCTCTGTTGCATGCACCCCCTGCCCTCTCTCCCTTCTTCCCCCCACCCCTGGCTATCTCCTGGGACCTAGCATTTGGGAAGGCCTCCCCTACCCACAAGAAGAGTAAGACTTTATTTTGAGCTATTATGCAATCGGTTCTATATACTCTGCACAAAAATACCTAAATAAGGACAAAATATTTTCAAAATAAAATTAATATATAATACATATTTGATTTTAATATATGATTTATTTTTATCTATAATTTGTTAAAATTACATCTTTGAAAATTTGTGTGCAGCCCTCAACCGCTCACCAAAACTTAAGTGGCCCCCCAGCTGAAATAATTGCCCATTCATTTTAGCTCCAATAAAATGTCTTCAAAATTTGCAAATCACTCACTAGAAGCATTTCAGATCTTCTATTCTGACTAATATAAAACAGGACTGAACTTCTCTTATTCATTCTCCTTGTAAAGTGCCAGTACCCCCTGGACTGTGTTTCTCCAGTGATATACTTAAAACTTGAAGGTTTCAAGCCCTGTCTGTCCTGTGATGAGCTAATCTTCCTGAAGGACAGAAAGAAAAAGGGGCAAACATGCAACTCAGATGCTTGGTGCATTTTTCTTACCTCATATGGAGCTGCATGTTGTGAAATGTAAGACTTCACTTCCTAGAACAGTCATTGTGACTGACACTGTTACAGACCCAGGGAGTTCCAGATTCAGGTTCACCTTGCTCCATATTAGTGTGTCATGTGCCAGTCCAGTTATGCTGTCATGTGAGACTTCAACATCATCCATCTGAAGCTTACAGAGTCTATCTTTGAACTGTTCTGAGTGCTCAGTGCACCAGCATGGTATTAAGACAACTTTGTTTGTGGCCATTAAATCAGGATGGAGTCATTAAGCTTGAAGCCCTTATGGTTGGCCTTTTGGAGAGACAAAGCGATGATAAAATGGCACCCTAAATTCATTCTTAAGGTGGTCTTGGAATTCCATTGGAAGTAGTCTGTGAAACTGCGAGTCTTCCCAAAGCAACACTTATCACCAAAATAAGTTGCCTATCTGCTGCCTATTGTTGCCCTTCTGTAGACCCCTTTAAGGCTTTCTGATCACCTCTTTGTAGCCATATCTGGTACACTAAAAAAGCAAGCAGTCTCATTGCAGACAGTGGATTACTGCCTACTGTTGACTGGCTGATGACCAGGGATCTGAGTTTTCCATTTGCCATAGAAAAACACAAGAAACAGTGGGTTACCCCTTGCAAGCTGACAGAGTTCCAGCCTGAAAGGGACTGTGGGGAGCAGGAGGAGGGCAATTAGGCAGGGTCACCATGTGCATGTGCACACATGCACGTGGTAGCCAGGCAGCGTGAGAGCAGATCCTGCAGCTCCCTGCAGATATGTCTTTGGGGGGTGAGAATTGAGGCTCCTGTAGTGAGGGAGATAGGGATTTGGGTAGGGTGGGGGCAGATGCAGGCTACAGCTGCAGTCTCAAGGCTCCTTGCTCTGCTGCCCCTCCCCCTGAGGGCCTCCATGGCCCAGTGAGCGGGACCTGGTGTGGCAGGGCAGGGTGTGGCTGAAAGGCTCAGTGTTAGTGCCAGGAACCCCATGCCATTATGGCAAGGTGTCCCCTGCACAACTGACAGCAGTGGAGGGCACAGCTCCATGCCACCATCCCCACTGCTGCCAGGTAGGCACGGAGTGCCTTGCTGTGGTGGTGCAGGGCTCCTGGTGCTGGCACTGATTCTCCCCATCCCTCATTGCCCTGCCGTGCTGGGTCTCACACACTGGGCCTCAGAGGCCCCAGGCAGAGGGCATCAGGGCAGGGAGCCCACAGCTACAAGCCCTCATCACCCCCCACCCCCACCCCATGGGCTTCCATGGGGGTGGGGGGTGCGTGGAGCTAGGTTGTGTGCTCCACTGCACTGCAGCAGCCACTGCCTCCCTCAGGCTGCAGACCCAGGTCCCTGCCCCTTTGCAGCTGGTGGCCCCCTCCAGCAGGGCAAAGGTGTGGGGACAAGGCAAGGGGGCAGGAGTCAGCAAGGCCAGTGGGCTGTGGGTGGGGAGTGAGGGGCACTGGCAGGGCTGGGAGACTTTGGGGATTGAGGGGCACCAGCAAGGCTGTGGGGGCTATGGCTTGGGAGTGAGAAGTAATGCTATGGGCAAGGCAGTGGTATATCAGGGCAGCTTAGTGCCACAAAGTGTGGGGGATTGCTGCAGCTGGACCCATGTCCTGGTGAGCTCAGGGAGCAGAGGGAGCTCTGATTTTCTGTGATAACCAAAAATCAAACACCAACATTTATAGGTATTTAGAATTCATTTTATTATAGTGATCAAGGCACTGGTAGGCTTCCAAATTGATTTAAAATTGTAAATATATCAATAAAACATCAGGTTCAACTGATACCTATATATTTAGTGGCATTTCATTTTAATTGCAGAAAAACATGGATTTGGGGGTCTTTAATAAAACAACTTGCAATTTGCTGTTCTGTGAGGTTTACAAGGGTACATGGAACAGCTCAGATTTTATTAAACATTATCCATGTTGCATGAAAGCCAGATGAGCTGTCACATTTTTTTATCCCTAATTCTGATACAGCTAAAACTCTTTGCTACCTCAGTCCAGGGCAAATACTGTAAGTAAATTCCCGTAAGTGGGGTCCACACTGGCATATGCTTACTGTTCCTGCCGTTCTTCCTGGTATAATTAGTGTGGATCTAACAGTGTATCTTGCATTCCCATTTCAGGATCCTCAATTATTCACAGGCTTTGAAGTTCAAAGGAACCAAGGGAAAATTCCAGCTTTCTCACATTTTAAGGTCTTTTACAGGAGCACAAAGAGTTGTAATGAAATTCTTCACTTTAACAACCTATCAAAAGAGTATTTTGATTTTTTTGTTAATGCAGACAGGCATTATGGTGAAGAATTTGAAGCTGTCTTGTTTTTAAAAGCAAGTGCATTGTCTCACAAGTAGTGCTAGGTGTTTGCAGAGTATCAAATTACTCAGCTTGTGTCAGTGAAAGATTTTGACCAATAGCAGACTGGAATAAATAGTGAGCTTTTATTTTTCTTCACTTCCAAATTCCTCCTTGTTTTCTTTAAACTGTCTGTTAACTGATGAAGTATCTGACCTCATGATTATTATTTATATTGTCTTCTCTCTAGGTCCTTCACCCATTTTCTTACTGGAGTCTGTGCCATTATTGGAGGAGTGTTTACAGGTATCAACCCTTTTTATCTTTTTTCCAATAATAGAAGCATATCACTATCATTCCACTCAGCCTCAACTGTGAAGAGTAAGCTTCTTTCTTGGCTTAGGTTTTTTCTACTTTCTCTGTCCTCTGCAGGGTACCTAGCTCAGCACACCATTTGAAGCTATAGAATAATCATCAAAATAAACGCTTCTCTGTTACAAAGATCCAGTTCACAGTAAAAATGTAAATATAGTAGTCTAATTTCAGTATAGAGGGCAGTTTTTAAAAAGTCAACTTTACACAATTTAATTTAATTACAGAAATAATGAAGTTCAAGAAAGAGTACAAAATCTCTAATTTTTTATATTTGAGTCATATTTATCTATAAATTAGTGACCCAGGAGCATCTCCTTTTGATAGATTGGTTAAGTCTGCATTCTAGATCTTGTCTCTCTCAGTTAGGTCATGGCCTCCACTCTCCCAGGAAGCAGGATCTTGCTTTGTAGGAAAAAAGACATTGCTTTTTCTGACCCATAGATCTGTCCCTGCATGGAAGTAAAACCTGTTTGTCCCATGTAGGTATTTACTTTCTTCTTTTTTTTGTGGAATGTCTGGATTGATAATTCTCTTTTCTTTTTTCAGTGGCAGGACTAATTGACTCCTTGATCTATCACTCTTCTCGTGCCATACAGAAGAAAATTGAACTTGGGAAGACAACATAGATAAATAGCTACTGCATCCTATCAAAAACTTGCAGAGGAGCTAAGCAAATCCTTCAAGACATATGTGATTCCCAACAATGTACAAACGATGATGTCTGAGATTATCAAATGGTTCTAAGCATTCCTCTATCACTCTCCTTATTCTTTGTTTGGCATTAATTTGTGAAGAGACAGCTCAAACCTAGCTGCTATAAGGATCCATTACCCATCTAACTATGCAGACCCAACTATATGCACCCTTGCAAATCAGTCACTGTCCACCAAGTCTGTTAAATTGCTTCCTGAAACAGCTGCAGGAAGCATTGCATCTTGTGTGTTTCCGGAAATAACGTAATATATTGTCATAAAACAAGATGAGTTAAAGTTGCCTTCACAGCAACTTCTTGGCAGCGTCCACTAATATTTCCAAATACGTTCACACAATATATCAGACCTCTGTCAAAATATACAGAATTTCTGGGGTAATTAGGTAAGACCTAGTACACAAAATGGTTACAAAATCTTGAGGCACTGCAAATCTCCAAAGCAGGGGAGACTCAAACTGCTGTTTGAATGTAAATATTTTGATCTGTACTGTCAAAAAAACAATCTTAGCTGTTTTTTTAAATTGGGCCATTTTTCACTTCCCATATTTTTTGCTGTTTACAATAAAATATGTTATCTGTGGGTTTTAGTTCAGCATGTAATGTAGTTCTTAATTTATTAAAATTAAGTGGTTTTGATACATTGTTTGCACATGAGCAGACAGCTGTCTCTGATGCTAGTTTGGTCTTTGGTTTTTGAATAGCAATTTGTGCTTAATACAAAGAGTTACATGGGCTGTAATACAAAGAATTATATCGGCTCTGGGTGATGGTGATTCCATGAAGCGCCACCTTGTCGCTTACTCTAGAGTCAGTTGTCAGGGCACTGACAGGAAGGAGTGCAAAACACCTCCAGTCCCTGTCCTGGCCCCAACAAAAAGCAGACCCAGGAGAGATGAGATAATTCAGGGGAGTTCTTACCCCTGTTCAGATCCCCAGCCCATTCAACCTCATCAATATCATGACTCTTATCATCTCATCTTCACAGCCCTGCCACATTCCTGCTCAGTCCTCCCCTCCTGCCCCCCTGTGCATGCCAGCTGTCCTCCCACCACTGCTGACAAGTATCTTCCCTGCCCACAGCTGTCCCTATTAAGCCAGTCCACATCCTAAGACCCAGTTGCCAGGAGACACTGAGCATAAATGGCCAAGCACCCACTTGGTAAGTTTCAGCACTCCTCCAGCATATTGACAGTACTGGTGTTTCCTCCACATCCCTTCCAGTGCTAGGTAGTTCATAAGTGGCCTACAGTGTCACTTCACAGGGTCATGGGCAACCATGAATACAACTATCTAGATAACCTGGTTTCAGGGAAAGCATGAATAGTGCATTACTTACCAGTAACCACAGTGTTCCTGCCAGGACTTTCACAATAGGCCAAAACTTTCTGGAGATATTGTGTGTAGTGCCAGTTTTACAGAGAAAACAGCAGTAACTCCATGACTAGGGAGAGCCCAGCAACATTGCCTCCCCAACAATCCCACCTCCCAGGACTCTGGACCTCTCCTGCAATCACAGTGCTCCTTCTGTGCTCAACCACTTTGGAATAGGGGGAGGCATTTTGAACTATATACATAATGCTCAGATTCTGATGATGCACATACTTGGTAAAGGATTTCTGAATTTCACCACTATCACAGGCAGAGTCCATCAAATCATCTACCACAACCATATTTATTTTATTAGCAGGAAACAAACAGTCATTCAGACTGTCTGGTAGACCCTCCACCAACTTGGTAAAAGGATACTTACGAAGCAGTTCTTTATACAAAAGCTAACAACAGCTATAGCACCACATGATATTCTCAGGCATAACACAACATTCGATCAGCATGATCCAGAAGGTTTTTTTATAAAGTAATTTATACCACAGTTGCTAGGGCCTGCCAAAATCACAGAAAAGGGGTGCTTCTAACGCATATCCATCTTTAAAAAATGTAGGGGAGGCTGTTAAAAGTTTTCTGTGAGGACCTTTTTGTCATAAATGACTTTCTGCATTTTTCTCCAGGTTTTGGTTTCTATCATCCACTTGCTTTTGTTCCTGATGATAGAGTGCTGTTGTATCACAATTGTTTTAGGGGTGTCCCCAGTGGAGTTTGCCCCATAATCTAGAACAAGATCTCTCAAGGTTTCAAAGTTGACTTTTTCACTGTTGGCCACATTGAGGGTAATCCCTTTCACCTTCAAGTAAACCTTTCCCCCAGACAACTTGCACCCGTAGGTTTTCGGACCAGCTGACACAACTCTGTGATGTATTAATTTGGTGGGATTTTGCTGGTGAACTTGCCTAAATAATCACCTAGCAGGGGGTTCCAATCTTCCTCATGGCTCACAAATATCCCAGAATCAGTGTCGTGGTACAGACAACGTTTTTGCAAGCTGTCTAATAGCTCGTACAACTCTGAGCGTGCACAAGCGGAGGTGAAACAGGCTATAAAGTTGTTTGTGTTACCAGAGACACTGTAACAGTCTTTGGCATGTTTCCAAGATATGCAGGCTGCCTCATCATCAATAAAGTTGCAAGATAAAATTTCATAGGTGAGAGAAAAGAGGTAGTCAAAGAGTTCTTCAGGGTCTGTAACTACACTAGTGTTGGGCAAGTTTGTTCTCTAACCAAATTCACCCCACAAAGAATTTAGAAACAATTTTGCTATTTGGTGCTTTGCAGGGTTGGGTTTGATATGCTCTGGGCGTTAGGTCATGCCTTCTTTTTGCAAGAAATTGGCCACATATCTCTCTTGTTTTTCTTGGTTGGCACACCAGGCAGGGTAGCCCGAGGCTTCTTGCTTCTGTCGGAGGTGCATTTTTATGTACCGTGAAAAAAGAGTGCTAGACTTCTTGGCAAAATGCCAGACTTCATAGAGTTGAGCTGCTGTGCCCAGGTGGGCCCTTGCTTCATCAGTGTATTCGCACTTTTGCTGTCTTGTTTCCGCGCAGAGGCGGCACAACATGAACATAAGTTTCCCATTCACCCTGGTGGGTAGCACAGGAAAAATAGATTTAGCAGTGGGTACAGTTTCACCCTGGCTATTTCAAAATAGCTCAACGGGGTTTGGAAATTGTCAGAAATGATTTCAGGGTGTCCAGTTGGCTATTACTTCATTTTGTTTATAAAGGGGTAAAGACTGGTAAAATCTTAATAGTGTATTTGTTCACCAGGTTGAGTTTGGTAATATAGACATGTGGCATTAGTACTCCCCCGCCAAAAAAGAGCATCCCTAGGCACCAGTGGAGAAGGCAGCAGGGTTCTGTTTAAAAAATCTGCCCGCTCCTCATCCATTTCTAACAGAGCCCTTCACTCGTGCTCCCAAATGGTCCTAACAGTAAACTCCTCTCGCTTGACATAATCGGTCTTTTGCAGTGCCTGATGATTCAGAAACCCGAAGGTTGTCTCCATCAACGGGTTCTGGTCTTTCTCAGTGTAGCAAGTGGCACAACCATGGAAAAAACATCCATTAAATTCAAATGCGGTAGGTTCCCCATCCATGTTGGCATAGCCATCTAAAAAATAGGGGCCTACCTGAAATTCCCCACCCTGTAAGGCATGTCAAATTTGAATATTTTCTTTCTCCAAAATGTACGTTTGCTACTGAATAGATGGGATTGAAAACCTCTTTTTCTGTCTGTGATAGTTGTTCGGGGGGGAGAAGCACTATGGTCTGCGGTTCCACAAACATAAAACTGTACATGGCCATGCAGACGGGGGCCAGCATGATGAATCGGAAAGGATCTATGCAGCGTACTACATTTTGGAGATCACCATCTACTTTCACGCAGTCTATCTGCTGTGTCGTTTTCATAATCTCATCCCTGTAGAGGCAGCAGGCCTCTTTCAAAATTTTTATGTTTTTATGAAACAGATGCCTAGCCTGGTCACATCAATGCACATGAGTTTACCACCCTGAGTGATTAGTTTCACCTCCAGTTTTTCCTTCAATAACTGGCTGACAGTGAAGTAACCATCGTAGCCTTTGGCATTGTGAGCTATGAAGATGTAGTCCTTGAACTTTTTATCCATAAAGACCTTAATAAAATCAGACAGATACCCTTTACCCTTAAACTCCCAAGTGCTTTCTGGCTTTTTGGGCTTAGCTTTACAAGACTTTTGGGGGGGGTTTGCCTGTAGCTTTCTGAGGGGTTTTTTTTCCCCCGTCTTTAGCTCCATTGCAAAAATGTAGATGGGCACATGCATTCCCGTGTCCTGCACACATTCAAAATAATTAAAAATGTACCCCTCACCTTCTTCATGCTCTTTAATCTGACACATAAAGCACCAGTGTTTGTTTACATGCATGCTTTTCCTATAACACTGCTGCCCTTTGCACTTGTGCTTTTTGTCCACGTAAGGTTTACACGCATCGCACAGAGTTTTAGTCAGACATTCGATCCACTTTTCAGAGGTCAGGGCCACGTGCCTTTCTAAGCACTCTTTGGAACGACAGAACAGCTTACAATTAGGGCACCGCTGTGTTCTGTCCATGTTTTCAGCGCAGTTCGGGCTCAGGCAAAGACGACATCGGAACCTGTACCCATGGCTATAGCTGTACAATGTCTGACAAAGATTTTAATAATTTTGCATGCCGAACACCTTTTTCACATCCAAAATACCATAATAATGTTCACCATGCAGCAGAAGAAAACAGGTGTCCGGGGTATCGGGGTGCATTTTGTGTTTTAAATAAACTCCACCCATTTTTTTCCTTATGCACCATTATGTGAATGTTAACCTGTTCAAGATCTTCAAACAGAAGTACTTGATGGAGCATAAACTTTTGATATATACATATGCCTAATTTCCTATGCAGTTCTTTGGCACCATCTAGTAGTTTGACATCTCTAGCCCCTCTACGTTTTGTAAAGCACAGGTTAGTATTATAGGTATTCAAGTCAATTCAATACTTCCTCTTTTTGGTAATGATCTGGGAATAGGGGATAGAGCTTATAAATCTATGGCTTCTACCTCCCCGGCCTTTCACAAAGACCACAACCAGCCAAAATGTCAAATTGAACAATATTTCTGTCTGACTTTGTAACAGGTTACTGAACCACTCTAAAAACAGCTCTAGGGTCATCTTGTTTAAATTAAAAGTTCGAGAGTTTAAACAGTTTGCCATGCTATGTGCCTGAATACGTAACTGGGCATAGTCATTGCCCGAGAATCTCTGGTGGAGTTCTGCTACAATTTCTTCTACCCCTCTGCTTGTGGTTTTGTATACCATGTGTAATGACACACACTCCAGATTCACAAAACAGAACTCCTCAGTGTACCTCATGCCACCAAACCTGGCTACAGATCTCTCTTGTCTTTGCACCCGCACCATATGTACGTCCGGTAAAACATCCTCTGCTGACTCAGGAGACCAGGGCACACTTGAGGGGTCCTCTGAACTGTCTTCCACACCAGATTCGTTATCCCAATTCTCCAACCCTTCAGGTCTTGGTGGTGGGGGAGACCTGGGTGGTCTGGGAACATTTGAGGGGCTATCTAAAGGACTTGCTAAATCATAGTCACCATCTCCCCTCTCCAGCTCCGGGGGTTCTGGTGAAGGGTCAGCACTGAGAGGAAGAGAAGTGTTTGGGGGATCCTAGGAGATCTCTTTTTTTTTTTCAACTGGTGTTTAGCCTTCCACATGCTCCTCTTCAGCCAGATCCTTACTTTTCGCCCCACGAGCCACTTGCTGGTTTGCCACCCATTCTTACCCCCACATTTACCATGACTCCCCCCCTCCTATGATACAGGCCACGACTGCTGTCTGAATTACACAGACTACCTCCTCTGAGTAAAATTTACCCTTTTGCTCTGGTAGTAATCATGATCTTTCAATGTGCTCTGCACACTCTTTCTGAGATGTATATGCCTGCCAGCACCACCTCAAATCCCCCTCTTTTTTCACAATAATCATGATCTTTCAAAAAAGACGAGAGAGACTCTCCTCTTTCTCTAAATTATGTGAGCAATCAACCCTGGGTTTCTTATTCATAGGGCCCAGATCACCTGTTTTGAGGGTGTGAATCGTCTTTTTACATATGATTTTCTCAGAGGTGGCTTGTTTTCCTCTGAGGCTTCGTACCCTTCTGTTCTGTCCCGGTGGTCTTCTGATCCTTGAGTGTTATGATCTGCAGGCTGAGCATTTCTGGGGACTTTTGCTTGTGCTTTTAGAGGTCTCTGCCCGAGCTTCCGCTCTTCTTTGGGAGTGGTGCATGTGATCACTTAGGAAATATACAATTTACATCCCAGCATTGAGAATTCACTTTCCTCACACACTGCAAGTTTAAAATTTGCTTAACCCCTACACACAGCTTCTCCTCCCACAAGAAACACATAAAAGTTTCAGAAGCTGATTTCAGAAAAAATCACCTTTTACTACTAGATAAAACATGACAGTATGTGCTTGTTCTGCTTTTCTATTTTAGAAGAAGAGGGTCTGTTTGAAAACAAATGATTACAAATAGTTGGTATAACTTAGTGTGATTATAGTAACACAGTCACAAATAACCCACCATTTTAAAATAATCTTTAGTTTGCTGTGGTAAAATTGCATGGGGCTTCCCCACTTGATAAGCTTTTTGTAATATAAATTAAATGATACAATAATTAGTAAAAATTAAATAATAGATTAAGGAAAATAGTGTATGTATAAAGTCAAATATAACTTTTAAAATAGTCACCACTAAAAGACAACTCCACCCCTTTAGTCTTAAAACGTGGAAATCTGGACACACTGGTCAGCTTTTTTTTTCTGCTCTGGTTTATCTTTATGAGACACACCTGCCACCCCTATACCATACACAATCTGTGAGAATATATATTTTTAAATTCAGTCTTTATTTCCATCAAAAACTTTTATATTTACTGATTTATTTTGTTAAACCTTCTTCTAAGAAGTGTTTTTTATCATTTCCTGTGACCATTATGACTTGCCAGCCTTATCTTTACAGCAGGCCTTTTGGTAAAAGATAACTCCTTTAGTCTTAAAACAGGAAGAGCTCTGAACACAATGGTCATCTTTTTTTTTTTTGTGGTCTGGTTTATCTTTATAACACACACCCCCACCATCCCCATACCATATAAAAGCTGTGAGAATATATATTTTTTAATTCAGTCTTTATGTCCATCAAATTTTACAATATTTACTAGTTTATTTTGTCACTCCTTCTCCTAAGAAGGGTTTTTTATCATTTCTAGTAACCATTAAGTCTCATTGTTTTTATCTTTACAAAAAAACCATATGTATGTGATTAGAGATCCAAGACATTAAAGCAAATGCTAATCTACATTAGATGTAGAAAACTGTTGCTGTGCTTTACAACCTCACATCCTTCCAGCCTCCCACTAAGATCAGGAAAAGATATAAGCCCCTCCCCCTGCATTTTAAACTGTTTCTGCTAAGCTCTTCTCTTAAGCAAGGTTTTATAATCTCTAGTACCAATTAAGCATTCAATATGAGGCATAAGTGTTTTATCTTCCTCAGTGATCAAATCTTGAAGGGCAGCAATAGGACCTTCTGCAGAATACACAGTGTTTAGAAGCTGTCTAACCTGAATTAAATGTTTCTCAGTAATTCTGATAATGTACCTGGCAGGCAAATCCAACGGTTATAACAGCATTGAAAATGCTATCAAGACATACTTCCTGGCAAAGTTCCTGAATTATTTGATTTATGTCTTCATCTTACTAAGTAATACATTCGTGGGCTTCTTGACCCTCTAGGTCAAATGTGCACCCCCAGCATAGGTCAAAAAGCCTCTTCCTGAAGCAGTATTTCATTATGCCATAAAAGGAAACACAAACAAGAGACTTCATGAAGACTTTACGTTCATGAGCTGTAACTGGATCTGTTGATTCAATGCCTAGCTGTCTTCTGAACTCTTCAGCATCATCCGGTCTTTGTTCTCTGCAGAAGCATACATTTCCTTCTTGTGTACTGGTGAGTAGGTTTTCTGGAGTCATTAAAAAAGCTTCATCTAACTGCAAAGGAGTTCAAATAAAGGACTTTATTAGTTGGCTGCTGTTTAATCAGTCCTTAGCTACTTCCAAACATGCATGTGCTATAAAGTAAACCCAAACCAATACCCTCAAAACCCAAGTGCCCCCACAACCATGCTCCAAGTCTCTTACTGGCTCATCTCTGCGATGACTTCTACTTCACATGCAGGATCTGGCACAAAGATACCATCTTCTAAATTATCAACATCTGCTTCAAGGGCCTGGGCCTCCTCCATTTGCTGTTCATTGGGTCTTCCCGAACAGG
The DNA here is from genome assembly GCA_030014935.1 of Caiman crocodilus. Taxonomy (NCBI): domain Eukaryota; kingdom Metazoa; phylum Chordata; order Crocodylia; family Alligatoridae; genus Caiman; species Caiman crocodilus. The sequence goes on from JAGPOW010000955.1 coordinate 995,415, forward strand.
GTCAGATGTCTCAAAAAGCCTTTGGACAAGAAGCTGGGTCTCCTCCTCAAAACTATTTTTATAGTAACGCTTTCTATAAGGCTGTCTTGCAGTTGTAGTGAGAGGGCCTACAGGCATTGTGAAAGAATCCATATCCACTCCTGCTTGCCTTAGCACGGTCTCAGATAAACAGAGGGGTTGTTTGGGAAAGCAGATAGACCTGGTGGGGTTTGCCACCTAAATCCCACTCCCTCTACTCATTCCAACTGGTTCAGCGTTGTTCTTGGAAGGTCTGAGGCCTCTGAAACCCCCAATTGGTTGAATAGGGTGGGAGGGTTGTTAGAGGGGTCACACCAGACACCCTGCCATCCCATAGGCCATGCCTGTGCTCCAGCAGGGGCTGGAACAGTCTGGGACCTGATAGACCATAACTGCACCATGTGCTCTAGGGTAGTTCTTGCAGCATGAGCAGTTGGGTTTTGGGGGCCTGCATTGGCTGTCCTTCAGATGTCATGGACTATGTGGTGTTGGTGTCACACACCATGTGACTGGGGGAGTGAGGGGTGGAGTTGCTAATGTCACACACCACATGACTGGGTTATGGGGGTGGAGTTGCTGATGTCATACACCATGTGACTGGGGGGTTGGGGGCAGAGTTGCTGATGTCACACATCACATGACTGGGGGTTGAGAGTGGAGTTGCTGATGCCACACACCATGTGTGTTGGGGTGGGGCTGGTGAGGTCACATGTCATACATGCGGAAAAGGGGCAGGGCTAAGGAGGCGGGACTTCCAGTCCCGCTCACCTGCCATATTTACATTGAAGGGTGGTGAACCTATATACTACTGTCCAATTTCAATGCCCTATACCACAGGAGCCTTTCCCACCCATTCCTTCCCCCACCCAACCCCAGTAGCTGGGAGTAGCAGTTATAACAGGGGATGGGGGGGTGGGAGCAATTATTTAAGCTCGAGGGCCACTTAATGAGTTTTGGTGAGTTGTTGAGGGCCGCAAAGGTAACCCCACCTTGACAGGTGCCTCACCCCCTTGTTGCCTTCTTGGGACCAGAAGTCCCATCCCTAAACCCTGACCTTTGCCACCAGAAGTCCCTCTCCTTGTGCAGAAGTATTCCTTTTGGGAGGTAGAGGGGTTGTCATCTTGGAACCAGAAAAAAAAAAAATCATATAATAAAAAAAAAATCAAAGAGTTACTACGACGTTTTAATTCTTTTTCCCCAAAAAATGTTGTCCTGATTTACATGTGTTTGCAAAGTATATATAGAGGCGATTGCATAATACCTGAAAATAAAATCTTATGTTTGTATATTTTGTGGGGGTAGTGCTGGGGAGGGTGTGGGTGTGTGAGGTTTGTGGTGGGGTAGCTGTGTGGAAGGATGTGGGGTTTGTGGGGAGCTGTGGAGGGGCATAGCTAGGGTGTGGGGGATGTGGGTGTGGTTATGGTGGGGTGGGGGTGTGCTCCCCCAATGGTGCACAGCCCCTGCTGCAAGCAGCAGCAGCCGGAGGCAGGCTCTTGGGGCACTCATGACCCACAGTGGTGGAGCTCACCAGTGGCATATGGCTTTGGCCAGTTCCAGGACCTGCATGTGGCAGCAGGGCCAGGTCAACCCAGCCCTATCTTTCGGGGCTCCAGGCAGTTCACATGCTGCTTCTGGGACCTGGCCAGAGCCATGCGCCACAGAGCAGAGCCCCATGTGATAGAGCTGGCAGCCTGGCCCCACTCCTTTCTGCCATGTGCAGCTGCCAGGAGTCTGCTGGAAAGCAGGGAATGAGACCAAGCCTGTCAGGTTCCATCACACAGGGCTCCCTGCCATTTCCAGCAGAGTCCTGGGAGATGCATGTGGTGGCAGGAAGAAGGGGAAGCTGTTAGCTCCACCATGCAGGGCTTCCCTCTGGTGGTATGGGTCCCAGGAGCTGCATGTGAACCACAGGGCAATCTGCATGATGGAATAGACTGACCCAGGCTCTGCGCTCCTGTTAAGTGCAGGCCTCATGCTTCAGGCTCCACACTTCCACTGACCCTTTACTCCTGCCCAGCTGCGATTTCCCCACACCCGCCTTTGCTTCCCTACTTGTTGCCCAGAGCGCTGCAGCAGTGTCAGGTGACAAACCCAGAGGAGGGGGGGCGGGGGACCAATCAGGGTTTGTTTGCTTTTTAATTTAAATTTTCTGTATACCAAGCCAAATTAGATTCCACATTCTCGAGTCCGTCCAGAACCATAACTGGCCCTACTACCGACCAACATCCTCTATCCCCACCCGGGGCTTCAGATACCCACCAAACAAATCATTTGGTGGGCATCCTCTTTGCAGGCCCAAACCTGAAGGCTTGGGAATCAGATGCTCCGGAGTTTCACTTGCCCTTAGCCATAAGTCCTCAGGAGCAAGCTAGGGAGGAGTCTCCCATTTCCATAAAGTGGTCATAAAGTCGAGGTTAACTATGCGTTACCTGTGCAAGTACTATCCCATGCCAGCAGAGTGGTCTTCCCCAGGTGCAACTAGAAAACCATGGTGACCATGGTATTTCCCCCTGCCAGGCAAGCACAGGAGTATGCTTGATCTGAACCAACAAGAGGCTGAGACATGATAGTTCCCCAGGCATCTGCAGCAGTAGTAGCAGCAGTCCCACCCAGAAGATGTGCGTGCTGGCCACGGCCAGGACCAGGGCCTTCCTGCACACAAGGATGGGAGCACAGCACACTGCAGGGCTCAGTGTGGGCCCACCTGCAGGCCAAGTGAAATCACTTGGTGGGCCAGATCCAGCAAGCAGGCTGTATTTTGCCCGCCCCTGAGTTACAGGGCATGTCTTACTCAGCCCCCGCAACCAGGAAGCTTCCCAGAATTTCACAGCCAATCTTTAGCAGGACTATTAAATGTGTACAAACTAGGACTTTCCAAAGTCTCATAAACTATTGAAACTTGGGTTAGTTGTTGTGAAAAATGGCACATCCCTGGCTCTAAGGCAATCCATAAAGCCCTTCTCCAAATTAGTAGCAATGCTCAATTAATCATGTAGAAGGTTGGCTTTTCATGTTGGCCACAAACTTCATTCTGAGAAATGGCCAAAGCATTTCACTGAAGAGAGAGAGAGAGAGAAAGAGTGTGTGTGCATGCACGCATAGCATGAGGCAAGTTTCCAACCAAACAGTGGAAGATTTTTAAGGCCTGAAAGCGGACCTTAAAATGGGAAGCATCAGGCAACTAACTGCAGATGGGGCTGCCAGCCTGTCTGCCTGCATGTTATCTGTTATGTGTATAGGGAACCTGACAACTGCATGTGCTACATGATGCATTTAAATAGTTTCTAGTCCCCAAAATGCTATTCCTGTGCAATCCATTGGGAAGCAAATTTGTCATGGGTTTTTGAGGGCTCAACTCTTATCCCTGTACCAATCATTAACAGCAATGTGAGCCATCTACACAGAAGAGAGATCTTTCGAGCACTAGAACTGATGAGCACTATAGGGAAAGGACTGCTGCTTAGCCAGTGGGAATTGTAGAGGGCAGCCAGGACAGAGGCGTTGGAGTTGTTCCTTCACTAGTTGTACAATGAGATTTGGCCTTCAGCAACCAGTTTCTTGATGAGGCTGAGCTCAAAGTCAGCATCATGAACTCCAGTCCTGCGGAATGCCCCGGAGAAGCGGTTCTCCTCCCAGTAATGGTGCCATTTCCCGTTGCTGTCTGCACCAAATCCAAACACCGAGACCTGCACATACATGCATACAAATGTTGCTGGTAAAGGGAATGCTTACTGCCCAGAAATCAAGCGACTTGGCTCTGCTGACAGGAAAGTTGCAGGATAGAAAATCCTGTCTGCTCTGGCTAGATGGGCTCTTGAACTAGAGACTTAAGATGAGAATGTTGGCTGCATGGTGCAGTGGGGCAAAACTATTTGAGTATGTTAACCTTTTGTGTATTAGCAAGTGATTAAGTTGTGGTTTGAGGCTAAATCTGAAGAAAAAACAGGGCAAGAGAGAAGGCAGAGGTGTGATCTGACTTGCTATATACAGGGATCCATATAAAATATTTTTCAGCTAGTAAAAGTGCACTAACATTGAAGAAAGCTTTGTCTTATCAATCTGCTGCCATGGGTGAAGAGACATAAGTAGGTCTTCATGTGTGGTAGAGAATCCTCCACTTGTGGGGTAAATATGACACTTTTACATTAAATTAGCCCCAAGGCCTCCACTGACAAAAAACATTTAAATAAATAAAATTTATCCTACAATCACTATGTTGCATTCCAGCCTCTCCTGTGCAAGTTAATGGCCAATCATGTTTCTTCCTTCAATATTACAATAGCAGTGGGCATAACAGTGAAGTGGCAGCTCTCACTAGAATAGCAGCACCATCTTGAGTTGTGGGAAAAAAATGACACTGCTCTGCTGAATAGTTCTAATCCCGTAGGAATTAAACGTGTATTTCACTGCATGGCAGAACACAGGTTGTGCCTGCCACTTTAAGAGGCTTCAGGCAGGCTCTGAGTAGCTGCTGGTCACATGACCAAAAGGGGTCCACTGGATTGGAGGAGGCCTAGGCCAAGCCCAGGCCCTAAGAGCAGAGCTGGCAGTTACAGCTAGAGAGCGAGAGGAGCACTGTTGCCCAGCCTGCAGCTCCCAGGACACCTGAGGGTCAGGGTAGGAACTACGGGGATGGAGGAGGTCCCTGGTCCTGGGTAAGACCTGAAACTGCACCCTCCTGGGGTTGGATGATGTGGTGGGGCTGCTTGTGGCAGGGCGGTCTCCACAAAATGCCACACCTGTGCTTCCCCAGTAAAAGGCAAGTATGGGGTGCTGTATAACCTTAAGCCCCACCATCTGGTGAGTAACCCCACAGAGGGGACAGATTAGGATCCAGGCATGTTGATAGACACCTGAGGCCTGAGAGGCTCAAGGTCCAGAAACCCCAGTAAGAGGGTAGAGTGAAAGCCGAGGGCTGCATAGAGTAGGGTGTGTGGGGGCCTGAAAGACTGCACATAGGCTGGCCAGAGCAGAGGCAACAGTGGGGGGCCATGTGGCCAAGGTATGTCTGAGGATGCCTGAAGCCATTTGGGGCAGAGGCTGGGTGTGACCTGGCTAAGGAGTTGGGGAAGTAATCTGGATGCCATCTGCGAGGCATGGGACATGGAGTAGGAGTGGTTTGGAGTTGTGTATTACACCCTTGGCATCAGGGCAATAAATGGGCAGCTTCCAGTCTATGGACAGCTATTTAATTCCAACAGTCATGGCAGGAGAGTCAGGTGGATGGACTGCCCTAGACAAGTGGGCAAGCCAATGTTGTGACTGGCCTCCAGACAGCCCCCTGCCACACTGTCAGCTGTTGGGGCCACAGGTGACGGTGTGGGGAGAGAGTACTATACGCACATTTGGGTCTATGTGAGCTGCACTGATTCCCAGTCACTGTCATAGACATTAAGCCTGGTGTCTGCTCCCTGGCCCTTAGATCACAAATTTGGCCTGTCTCTAGATGATCTGTCACAGACAGTCGGCTTTGTCACTGCTACCCCTCCCATCAGACATACCTGATCACAAATGTGCAAGGCAAAGAGCAAAGCTGTCAAACCAGTGGATGGATACTTCCCATGGTGTTGTGTCCAATTGTCATGGATGTATTTGAGAAAAGCAGGGTTCAGTATTAACACCTGGAAGGAGGGAAACAGAGAAGGGCCAATCTTTTTAGATTCTTCCATCCTATTACACAGCAAAATCTGGCCACAGCCATCACAAGCTCCTCCAGTGAGCTGGGAAATGGCAGCAGTGACATTGACACCCTTCACCCCCTGCTTACTGCCACTACTCATTTGCTTTCCCACTTCAGAAGTGACCGTCAGTTGTCCTCAGTGGGTAATGGTGCACTTTCCCCCTTGAATGCTGCACAGATGAGCATAAGCCTACTAAGAAAGGCTTATTACCCTGGAAAGGACAATGGGGGATCCTTGGAAAGGAGTCAGAGAGAGATGTGTTGCACTAGTCATCTCTAAGTTTAAGGGCTGCATCTCAGATTTCTCTGAAGGGAAGTGGTGCTCTGCCAGCTGAAGAAGAATGCTTTCCAAACAAAAAAAACCCATTCCTGACTGACTTTGAAGGTGCTGCACCAATCCTCTCTCCTGCCCCCATGAGAACCAGCATGGCCTGGGCACTTCCTGTTTGATTGGTTCTGGCCATACTCTGGTACCTGGGCTGTTCCCAAGTACTGCCAAAGTAGCTGGGTGTTCTGCCCAGGGCAGTGTGGAGAGGCAGAAACTGCTTCTGTAGAAGGTTGCAGAATGCTTAGAAATGGAGAAGTAGCAAGATTCACGCAAACTCTGACAAACTTAACCAGGTTGCTGGTTGACTCACTGAGCTTCTAGTGCTTCTGATGGACCCTTGGCCCACACTTGCTGTTAAACAACTTTAACAATCCTGCAGATACAGTTTGGAAGAAACTTTGCAAAGCTGCCATTAGCCAGGATCCAATTTATAGACATGGGGTGAGGTATTTCCAGGCAAAGGAGGCTTTAGCACTTTTCTGTGGCCATTTTAGAGTATCCTTTAGGACTTTCTCAGAAAAAGTCTCCTCAGAGAGATGGAGTTACTGTGTGAAAAATCTCCAAATTTTCAGCAAACAACTTCAAGGAGTGCTGAGGGTTTGCAAAAAAAGGGACAAATAAGGAAGGCAAAAAAAGGGGAAAAAAAGGAAGCCTTTACCCCTGCCCCCTACTCAGACACAGGACCTGCAGTATGATGTGGAGACACTTGAGAGTCCAGAGGAGAGCCACACACATGCTCAGACAGAACAGCCCTTATGAAGGCTATGAGCTATGGGACTCTTCAGCCTGGAGAAGCACAGGTTCAGGGATGACTTGATGGCAGGCTATAAGTACATAAAGGGTTGTATATCAGGATCTGGGAGAATACCTGTTCACCAAAGCACTTCAAGGGATGACAAGGTCCAATGGTTACAAACTCCTGCAAGACCGTTTTAGGCTGGACATAAGGAATAACTTATTTACTGCCCAATCCCCCAAGGCCTGGAATAGACTCCCCCCAGTGATGATACAAGCACCTACTCTGGACTCATTCAAGAAACCTTTGGATGCTTATCTTGCTGGGATCCTCTGACCCCAACCGACTCCCTGCCCCTTGGGCAGGGGGATAGACCTGATGATCTTACAAAGTCCCTTTAACCCCTAATGTCTATGAAATCTATAAGGTAAACATGCTGTCTGTGAATTGCTGGCTGGGCCCCTTACGCATCTTACCTTGCTTCTGTCAGCTTTAATAAACTGTTTGACTTTTGTGTATGTGCTGTAAAAGAAATGGAAATAGAATTCAGAGCAAAATCCATCTTCAAATGATCATGAGTTCAGTAATGTCTCCCTGGTTTTCTCTTTTCTATGTCCCTGGCTTCTACAATGGCTCCTAGCTTCCTTGCTAGGATGAAGCACAACCAGCCTGTCCCTCATTCCCAAGGGCCAAAGCTGCTTTGCCGCTGGTGCTCCAGCAATCTGCTTAGAGTGAGATATGGAACAGAAGTTAGGCTTACAGTTAGGCCTGTAAAACTGTAGACCAGCCCAGCAATCTATCTGTGCATCTTATCTGGCTGCAAGATCATTGACTAGATCCAAGAATATTAGAATTTATATTCACCACTTCCCCTGTCTCTATGTAAATTGTCCTGCGCCTTTTTAAATGGTTCTGGTTTTAAACAGTTTTGTCCTTTACCACTTTCTTGGTCTTGGTCACACGAGTTGAACAGAATGTCTGGACTGTGCCCCCTACAGACACTGCATCTATGACCCTGCTATAGGGAAGGGAGTGTTCCAGAGGCACTCCATGCTTTATCCTGGCATTGGGTATCCATTCTTCCAGTGGGATTCCCAAGTCCTTATCTCCTTGGAAAAGGCATGAGCTAATCCATATGGGGTGCAGTGACATGGCTATACTCCCCTTTTGGATTGGATCACACCCCGGAAGCTCTGAGGACCTTTTCCGTCTTCTCCATCCTGCTCAGAGGCACATCCCTGCCTCTCCTCTTCCTCCACTCCCCCATCTGCAGCTACTGTTTTATCTACTGTCCCAACACTGGGGAGGCTTCAAAGCCATTCCTGCATGCTACAGCTTGAGGACATCCCATATCCCACCTCCAAGAATAAGTTATGCCCATAGGAACTGTTCTCTTTGCTTCTAGGAGGGCCACTGCCTGTAGCAATGTCCCACTCCCAAACCTGAGGACCATCTCAAATTTTCCTATCTGGAAGGATCCCAGGTTCCTCAGAGAAAGAACAGCACCCTCTACAGGAAATACATGACCCCAAGTCTTGCTTCTGGGGAGCCAGGGAAGGATACCCAGTCATCTCCCCAAGGCACTCCCTGAATGACTCACCCCCTCCCTCTTGTATCAAGCTGTTTGCCCCTCACTAGGCCAAGCAGTTACATACAATGTGAGCTCCCCTGTGGAAAAGGCACTGGTCACCCATTTCAGGTCTTGCAGCTTGAAAGGAACCAGCACCAGGTGCACCCCATGCTGAAGGTTCATAGCACTCTCTGGATACATGAAGTGGTGTGTTGTTCTTGTGCCAACGTCATTCTCAAACCCCACAGTCTGTGCTCTGTTCATTCTGGATTAAAACAGAGAAATCAGAGACCAAATTGCAATCACATAATGCAGGCAACATACCATGGTCCTGGGTTCATCAGGCAGGGCTCATCCAGGTCAGCAGGCTCTAGGCACAGCCTAACAACAAGAGAGCAACTGGGAGGCCTGGAGATCAGGCTGAAGTGGTCATCTTTATGGCTGGGGCTCACTGGGGTTGCTCCAATGCCAATTATTTTATGGCAGTGTCAATTCCCAGCATTGTGGCACACCCCCTTAAGCAAAATTAGATAGGCCAGGGTGAAGGGGATGGTGGGAACAGGTTGAGGGTACAAGAACAAATGGGTGAGTTGTTCACATACCCACTGTACATCCTGAAAGTTTCTCCCTGGTCTGTTAAGTAACCAGGTGGCCCAGCAACAGTTTAAACTTCTCCTTTTAGCCCCCATCACCACTGGTTAAGAAAGGAGTCTGCTAGGAAACACCCCATGCCCTAGGTCCTGAGTCCAAGCCTAACTGTGTCTCTGCTGGGGGATTTAATCCCTGGGTTTACTGGCAGAGATGCACATAGCTAAGTTAGGCCACATCAGGATACCATGTTCCTCAAGGTGTGTAAGGCCAGCCCAGCATTGGGGGCTGGCTCCAACTGAAGAGGCAAGTGAAGCAGATGGATGATTCAGGTCCCAGATGCCTGCCTGAGTCAGCTCTATTCCACTCACCTCAGAACCCAGTCATGCGAATCAATCTCTGTACCATGGCTGGAGCCCTTCAGCTTCCCAGAATTTCCCACCACCGCACATGTCCTGCACCCAGCAGTGTCCCACACACCAGTCACTGGGGATGGGAGAATGTCAAACATGTGTCTGATTATTCCCTGGAGCTGGGTTCTGCTCTGGGAGCCCTGCAGCTTCTGTAGAATCAAGGAAAAAGACACTGTGTCTGGAGAGAGACATAAGAGCAAATCCATAGCACAGAGACAGGAGCTAGGGCAAGGGTAGAGCATATTTAGGCTGGAGTGCCACGTAAGGAGTTTTGGTGGGCTGGGAGGGGGGAGATGATGCTGACCAGGCCCAGAGTGGCAGAAGCTGGGGACCATGGTGGGCTGACCTGGAACAGCACTACATACAGGTCAGGGCAAATGGTCCTATCTGTCTCCAGGCCCATCTACCCTGGACCCACTGCCAGAGGTGTTGGATGGAGCTGGCAGGCAGGTGTGCAGGTGGGGTCTCCATGGAGACCAGCCTGGGACCCCCATGGGTAGTGTGCACTCAGCCAGACAGGTGGGATGGAGCAGCAGGCAGACAGGGAGCGGGGTCTGGGAGTGGGACAGATTGGCAGGGCTGAGGCTGGGGCTGGGATCACGAAGTGGTGACAGCACAGGGCCAGGGCCCAGGGCAGAGCCACAATCCACTCCCCGCACATCCCTGCAACGGGCGCTGGTTCTATAGGCAGGGACATGCAGGGAGCAGATCATGGCTCTGCCCTGGGCCGTGGCACTGTCACTGTCCCATGATTCAAGCTGTGGCTCTGGCCCTCACCTATCCATCCCCTCCCCAGATATTGCTCCCCTGTGGCCTCATCCCATCTGCCTGGCCAAGCACAGCCTGTCCATGGTGGTTCCAGGCAGGTCTCCATGGAGACCCCACCCACCTGCTTCATCCAGTACCCCCAGTGGTGGGTGCGGGACAGACTGGCAGCAGCAGCTGGGCAGAGCAAGTCACTGCCATGAGGGCTGCCTGGAAGTTGAGCCTGGCTATGGGCCAGATGGAATCCCTTGCTGGGCTGCGCTGGGCTGGGCTGGACCCAACCCACAGGCTGTATTTTGCCCATCCCTGGACTAGGGGCAATGATCTCTGTTCAGAGGCAAGTTTTCAACACAGCTGCACTCAGAGGGGACACTGTAGTCCCTGATTTACTCTGCCACTGGATGATGCAATATAAACTCCATTTTGCAGTGGTGCAGGCTAAGATCATCATCCCTTTTTGTTGACAAAAAAATCAGGATCTTTTTTCACTAGGTCAGGGGTGTGGCAGAAAAGCCACCTTGGGTGCCCCTCTCCAGAAACCTCTCCCTGTGCCAGCCTGAGGGGCTGCTGGTGAATCACTCGGGGCAGGGATTTCAACCCGGGTCACATGACAGAGGCCCGGGAGAAGATGCTGTCATCACCTGGGAGGAAACAACCCGGCCCAGAGGCCTGCGCTCAGGGGAGG
>JAGPOW010000955.1:1010658-1091577 GCA_030014935.1 Caiman crocodilus
AGGGCTTCATGCTGACTTTACCAAGAGGATCTTGTTCTCCTATATCCAGGAGTGCCTGGTGATCTATCCCTACTCTTCACATGCTGATATAGACTGGCTGCCCACCAGTAAGGTGCAGAACTGGCAGGAAGTTAGTGTCCCATGTGAAGCAGTCTCCCAGGGCACACATATTATCCTATCCCACAAGGGCTGTCAGTCCCACATGTCTCTCTGAACCCTTGTAGGAGTGACTCCAACATCTGTTCACAATATATGTCATGTCATCCATCCCTTATCAGCATTTGGAGTGCATACTACAGGGCAGACCAGGGATACAGATCTGCTCCCTAGCTCTGCAGTCCTACTGAACACTTCTACTTTACCAGTAAATGACAGACAACATGACTGGAGTGGTCAGTAATGGATGGGGTAAATATTCTAGGAATTATAGGCTATACAGTTATTTCCAGATTACTCCAGTGGGCTAACCCTGCCCTCTGCAGCTCCCTTGACCTAGCATCTGAGCTGTCCCTTTCAATCAATCCCTCCTTTAGAAGCCAATAAAAAAACTATTTTGAAAGTCCCACAAGGCTGAGCTCAGTCCTGCAGTCTCACTGGGAACAGTTCTGCACTATCCTGCTTCCTCGCATGGTTCTGATTCTTACCCCCCACTCTCCCCAACTTTTCTTTCCCAACTCCAAGGTGTCTGCCTCTGTAAGCTGGGGTAGCAGAGGGTAGCAATTCAGTCTGTTGCCCTCCCTTTGGGTGTGGTCCTTTTGCCCATCCTTAGACTCTGCTACAGAAAAGGACCAGAATGCAAGTCATAATCTTGTTGGCACCCAGAAGGACAGCACCAAGGAGCAAGAAAAGAAGCTTTGAGCTTTCTTGGGTAGAGGAAAGTCTGTGCTTGCTCTGCTCACACTCTTGTAAGGAAGTCTTTCTGGTAGAAAGAAGATCGATAAGAAAGAAGGGACAACAGTCATTCCAGAAACCTGCCAGCACTGTGGGAGTTATATACTCATACATCCATGTGTTATGCAAATGGCATAAATACCAGCTTTAGGTTAAGTAAATAACATGGAGGTAGACTTTTGCCTATTGCCTTAATCTTGTGTATTATCTTGATGCTTTTTTGTTTGTGTATTTTCTTGAGTTTTGCACTGACTTAAGAAGCTCCATTTTGTATTGCTCTGTAGCTTGACATAAGAGGAGGTTGGATATGCATCTAGCTGGGGTCATCTAGACCCAACACTCTTTCCTGCCTATGCAGGGGGTCGGACTAGATGATCTATTGAGGTCCCTTCTGACCCTAACATCTATGAATCTATAAGTGCTTGCCCTTTTAGTCCTTTGTATACTGCATGTGTGAGGGAATGAGTGAAAATGTGTTTGTGAAAAGGAAAACACCATTTAGCAACTGGCTGAAGAATGTAGACAGATAAAAAAACAAAACAAGAAGAATCTGCCCCAGAACACCAAGACAACAACATTAATCAACATTCAAGAAGGAACACAGTAATAACACAGCAAAAGCCCAGAGGACCGAATAAATTGACAAGACTATAAAAGATAGGGCAAGACATGTTGATTTTGGGTCCTGTTCTGCATATTATTCCAGAGCATCAGTTCACCTGATAAGACGGACCGACAGAAGCCTAGTTCTCACTCATGATCAATATAGCTGGCCACTGAGTTGACTTGAGCACCAGTGAGACTGATATTGTATACCAGTGCAGAACAGAAATTGGGGTATGTGTGTGGTAGGGCTGGGCGAAGCTTCAGTTGCTGATTCGATTTGGCGGAGGTTTGGCATGATTCGGTGGCTGAATCTCCAAATTTGAATCAAATCAGGAGACACTTTAATCTCTTTGAATCTATTCGGAGAGATTCAAAAAGATTCAGTGATTTTGACATTGACACAGCTTTAAATGTTTTTTCTACATACCTTAAGGTACCAGGTGACTTACGAAAGCTGTGATGCTGGCATCCCACAGGATGGGGAATCCCACAGCATGGGGGGTCCCCAGCATGCTCAGCATCAGGCCCAGAAGTGGAGCAGAAGCACTTCTGGTCCACGTCTGGGTCTGCTGGGGAACGCACGGGGAGCCCCCCCCACACTCTCTCCCAGCTCTCTCCCAGCTCGGTGGCTTGTGTCTCCTGGGTCTGGGGGGGCAATGGGTCCCCCCATGGCTGATCACTGAGCTGAGGGGGGGCGCGCTGCAAGGGAAGGGCAGCCCACTCTCTAGCAGACCCAGAAGTGGACCAGAAGTATTTGCAATCCACTTCTGGGTTCACTGCCAAGTATGAAGGGCCCCCACTGCACTCCTGTGGAACGCTTTCTCTGCCCCACCATCACAGCATTCACGAGTCATGGCTGTTACCTTGGGGTATGTAGAAAAAACATTTAATGTGTGTGTGTGTGTGTGTGTGTATACTAAGTGCTTAATCAATTAATGTGGTGTCTTGCCTTGCCCCCTCTTACAAAAGTCTCACTCTTTATTTTGAGCTAATCAGTTAACACACACTCTTCCCTCCATTTCAAAGCATGATCTGAGCTGTGGAGCTTGAGACAACATGACCTTGCAGGCTAGCTCATGCATATGGAAATAAATAAAGGTGACTTAATTTATCTGATTAGGCACTTGGATACACACCCAGAGGTCTTATTTTACACGCTTAAGGTTAAGGTTTCTGTGCTCCAGCTATGCACAATATAGTGTGCACATATTATATTGTAACTAGTAGGGCTCTGAAACAGCAGCATTTCACTTTGACTTTCATCTCGATGTTTTGATGGAACAGTGTTTAATTTCAAGTTTCATTTTGTTTTGAAAGCACTGTTCCATTTCCTTTCATTGAAACAGTTTTGCTGTTCCAACACTGTTTCAAGGTTTCGCCCATAAACTATAATGGGGAAGTATGAAACAGCTTCAAAGTGTGTCATTTCTTGCCTGATTTGGATGAAATTTGCAGGGATGGTAGCCCCTTCTGAGGACATGAAGCCTGCCAAGTTTCAAGGAAATAGGTGCAGACTTCAGAGGTTTCTAGGAAACTGCACTCAATCTGTTGACAAGCAGAAACTGGGGAGTAGGAACAGTGCCGTGTGATCCGGTGGGCAGATCGGGGGCCCCCACCCCCTGGACAAGTCCAGCAGAGCCCTCCCAGCCCTCCCAGGGGTGCAGGTGAACCCCCAATCTGTCTGCTGGATGATAGGAGGCTGATGCTGCGAGGGCTGCCCCAGTCCTTTAAGCAAAGAGAAATAGAATTCCACCACCAGTGTGGAATTTATTTTTAAAGTGTTGTAAAAGTGACAAGAAAAGACATGCAGCTGCCTATAGACCCCTGGTATCCTACTCTGGCTTATTTCCCTCTATCTGACACCTGACACACATTCCCACCCTGTCTACCACTCGTGGATGTAACATTTGGGAGGCTGCCGTCAAACAGACAGGCTTCCAATCCAGAAGCCCCTTTTCCCAGTAAGAAAAATCTCTAGTTCTCTGTTACTGGGCTCAGGGGCCCTCGACAAAGTCACTCTGGAACTTGCAGCAGCTTGCGCATAGTTCCTGGGCCTTGCAGCAGCCCACACAGTGTTTACCTGTAGTGCCTTCACCAGGTACCCTCAGTGACCTCCTTCAACCACTCCCATGCCTCATGGCTTAAACAGCCTCAGCCTCTTCCCACCAAGCCCAGGCGCCTTGTTTAAATTCCCTACCCTTCTCCACCCCTTTCACTAGGAACACTAATAGGGCACAGGGGCTAGGGACAGACATACAAAAAAACCGGAGCCTGAACTGAGTCAACCTTTGCAGGTTAGTCTAACTTGCAGAAAGTGAACTAGTTTGCAAGTGGATAGACATTCAGCACATGACTGCAGTGGATCAGGCCACAAACTTGAGGTGCTAAAGCAGCTCTTCCCTTCCAACAGGGAACCTGAGCTGAGTGGGGGTTGTGGCCAGGCCCCGGCAAGTCTGAGTTAGAGGGGTTTAAACTCCCACCTTGACTTTCAGGGTTTGGAGAGTGGGGGAAGAGGGAGTGTCTGCTGTGGCAAGATGGTGAAGCGGAGGAGGAGGGGAGAGCTGTGCCCACCCCAGAGGCTCCCTGACAGCTGGAAACAATCCCCCACACAGGGCTACTAACCCCAGAGGGGAACTCTTCCCTTTCCTCCCTCTCCCACCGCGCAGGGCACAGAGAAGGGTTCTGTTTGGTGTTGGTGGGGCTATTCCCACCCCGCTCCATCTGCCCCTACTGCTGTGGGGTGGGGATGGAGGTCACTGCTCAGCCCCAGAGGGGGACTCTTCCCCTTGCTTCTCCCCTACCAGCGAGGGGTGAGAAGGGGTGCTCCATGCAATGCTGCCCAGCCACAGATGGGGACTGTTACCCAACCCCACCATGGGGCAGGGAGGGGGGGCTCTATTTCATGCTGTGGGATACTCTTCCCCTTCCTCCTCCTGCCTCTGACCCCATCTCTGCCACCAAAGGGCAGGGAGGGGGAGGTTCTGTGCAAGTGGGGAGGTCTGTTCAGTGCTGGGAGGGAAGTCTTCCCCTTTCCCCTTGTCTCCTTGCCCCCACTCCCACTGACAGGTGGTGCAAAGTGGGGGCTTTGTGGAGGCTGCCCAGCCCTGGACCCAGAGGGGGACACTCCCCGCCAGAGGGCACTCCATTTAGTGCTGGGGAGGAGGGACCCAGCCCAGCCCAGCAGGGGAGCAGCTTTAACAGAGCTGTAGTTGCTAGGGTTGGCCCCAGCCTCGCAGCCTGGCCTGGCCTGGCCTGGCCTCACTCAGCTTGGCTAACGCAGCCACTTAGAGGGGCCAGATCAGGCCGTGCAGGTGGGGCCACCCCCAGCAGGTGCAGCTCAGTGACGGGGAGGTGAGCGCAGCCAGGCAGCTGCTTCCCCTGTCAGTAAGCACAGCCTAGCATGAGCAGCCAGCAGCTGACTTATTTATCCAGGTCTATTCAGAGGCACCGCAGGGCCAGATAAGTCTCTGCCTGGCCAGCAGCTAGCCACACAGACAGGGGAAGAAACTGCCCAGCTACGCTTGCCTCTCAGTCACTGAGGTGCACCAGGGCTCCCACCCCCACTGCCCCACTGCCCAACCCGGCCCCACCAAGCAGTTGCGGTAGCTGAGGCTGACCAAGGCCAGGCGACGGGGCTGGGGCCACCCCCATTAGCTACAGCTCTGTTAAAGCCACTCCCCATGCCCTGGCTGGGCTAGGCCAGGCCAACGAGCACTGCAAGAACCTCCCCTCCCCACCCCATGGCAGCAGAGGGAGGAGGAGGGGGAATCGCTCCTTCTCTCCAGCACTGAACAGAACTTCCCCCCGTTCTGTGAAGGGGGGGGGTGTCCCCCACTGGGGCTGGGGTCAGGGTCAGGCAGCCTCCATAGAGCCTCACCCCCCTCCCCTCGACTCAGTGGTGGGGGTGGGAGTAGAGGGAGGAGGAGGAAAAGGAAGAGTCCCCCCTCCCCGCACTGAACAGAGACCCCCCCACACACACTCTGTGTGGGAGAATTGGCCCCCTCTGGGGCTGGACAGCCTTCACAGAGCTCCCCCCATTCCTCAGCAGTGTGGGTGGGAGCAGGGGGAGGAGGGGGAAAAGTACCCCTAGCATGGAGCAGAGCCCCCTGCCCCACCCCACCCCACTCAACGAGGGGTGTTGGGGAAGAGTCCCCATCTGGAGCTTGGGCGCATTGCATGGAGTCCCCCCTTCCCCACCCCTCAGTGGTGTGGGACAAGCAGGGGGAAGATGAGAGTGGGGCTCTATGCCAGCCCCGAAGAGGGACTCTTCCCCCTGCCTCCCTCCATTGGGGTGAGCAGGGCTCTGTGCAGCACGCAGCCAGTGAAGACTGGGGTAGTCCTCCTCCAGGGCTGGGATTCCTTGCGTAGAGGCCCTCCCTGCTTCCAGCCCTGGGGGGAGGGAGGAGGAATATTCCCCCTACAGTGCTGCACAGAGCCCCCTTTCCCCACCCTGTGGGGAGGAGGAGGAGAGGAAAGAGCCACCCCCCCCCCAGCACAGAACAGAGACACCCTCGCTGCCCCTCAGGACAACCACCATGGTGCCATTAAGGTAAAGGAGCAAGGAGAAGGGTTGATTTCTCCCTCCGTCCCTTTTGGTCCCTTCTGCCCCACAACTGGGGGTCTGCCAGCTCCAGTGGCCACTGATGCAGCACCCTCCCTTCTCCTCCCCAGCTGACAGGCAGAATCCACCTATGGTGAGGGAGCTGGGGAAGGAGAGAAGAATTGATCCACTCCCTGCCTACTTTGCTTTAATGGGGCCATGCTGCCCTGTGTCTCACCATGTTCTGTCCCTGCTGTTTTGAGCTCAAAAGATGTCGAAACAGCTTCATAATGAAACAATTGGTGACATTTCATACAGCCCAACTGCTTACCCCTGTAGCCAGTGCTAACCCAGCTGGTCATACCAGGTTACAACCCTATAATGCTGCCAGTCCCCAGTCTAGTACTAGGCATTGGGACCTCTGTTACACTAGTTGTTTGCACTGTCTGTAACTGTCTTTTAAGCTAGGGACAGACATTCAAAAAGCCTGAGCCTGAATTGCTTCAGTCTTTGTAGGTTAGTTTAACTTGCGGAGAGTAAACAGGTTTGCAAGTGGATAGATGCTTGGTGCATGCCTGCTGTGGCTCAAGCCAGGGGCACTAGAGCAGCCCTCCCTTCCAGAAAGCAGTTGAGCTGAGGAGGGGGAGCGTGGCCAGTAGGGCTGTGTGAAATTTCACTGGCTGTTTCATTTTGACTCATTTTGAGCTCAAAACAGCAAAATCAAAATGATACAAAGGGTTTGAAACAGCCGCGAAACAAAATGAGGCAGTCAAAAGGTTTCGAAAGTTTTGAAACATTCTGAGTTCGAAGCTCTAGCTGGGCTTGCCTGCAGGGAAACAGAAAGGAAGGAGAAGGAGGGCAAAGTAGGGGGAAGGACTGCTCTCAGTGTGTAGCTGACTGTGATCCTTCCCTGAGGACCCTGCCAATCCCAGTGCTCTGCGGGAAGGATGGAAAAACAGTATAAAAGGCAGCATTGTTTGAACTGACCTGCTTTCTGTCACCCATGTCATGAGTTTTGCTTGTCAGCAGCCTGAGGTGCAGTTTCCCAGAAACGCCTGCACCTATCTCCTTGAAAGCTAGCAGGCTTCATGGCCTCAGCGGGGGCTGCAGTTTTCACCCCCCTGTGCCTTAACACACACACACAGTATCACCCATGTCACAAGTGTTACTTGTCAGCAGCTTGAGGTGCAGGTTCCCAGAAACCCAAGGACTTATCTCCTTAAAACTTAGCAGGCCTCATGGCCTTAGAAGGGGCTACCATTGCTGTAAGTTTCATTTGAATCAAGCAAGAAATTACAAAGTTATGGGCAGTTTATTGCTTCCCTATTATAGTCTATGGGCAAAAAACCAAAACAGTGTTAAACCAATGAAACAGTTTCAACAAAACAAGACTTGAAACACTGTTCCGTGGAAACATGGAAATGGAAGTTGAAACAAAAAGGTGCTGTTTCACACAGCCCTAGTGGCCAGGCCCCAGCAGGCCCACTCCAGAGGCTCTTTGACAGCCGGGAGCAATCCTGGCACATGGGGTTGCAGGGGAACCCCTTTCCCTCCTCCCTCTCCTCCACTGCTGGCGGGCTGGGGGGGGGGCTCGTTTGGAAGCAGGAAGAGGAAGTGATGAGACACATTGTAGAGCTCTGCTCCTGGATTGCAAATCCTAGAAAACCTTGGAGGCTAGAGGTGGTGACTTTGGAGCCCTGGCTGGCTACATGCCAGAAAAGCCATGAGCTGTGGTGCCTGCTAGAGAGGGACTGAACTAGGGGGAAGCCTCTGCACAACACAAATTAACCGCAGACCAATTGTACATGATCCCCAACCTACAGACCTACCCAGAGCAACTCTGGACTAAAGTCTGGATCTTGGAAATATCTCCAGAGGTGGGAATGGGACTCTATGTGCTGAATGTATGTACCCCCGTGGTACTGACCACTACCTGTTTACTTGCCTTCTAAGTGTATGTTGTTATACTTTGGGTGCCTATGTACATGTATTTTCCCCTTCCTGTTGGCCTGTGACCCTAACCCCTTAGACACTCAATAGAAATTAAATCCCTCACTAGCTGTAGTGATTGTGCCTGACACTGCAGGGGTTTGTTACGCTCTGTTCTATACTGGGGGAAGTCTCTAGAGCTCCACACCAGGTGCCTGCAGCTCTGCACTCACAGCCCTACACTGGACTCTGGGGTGAAGCAGGGGGTGGGGCTCCCTCCACTCCACATAAAGTGCAGGGTCTGCACAGCTGAAAGCAGGGGAGGCAGCTGGTTCCAGCACGGGGCTTCTGCTGCCAGGGCTGGAGCTACAGGTATGAGGAACAGAGACTCAGGGATGAGATAAGCTCCACTCCCTCCTCCACACAGCGCTGGCCAGAGCCGCGCCTGCATCAGGTGTGAGCACTCTAATGTCCTTCCTGCTGCTGCTGCCAGGCAGCAGAAGCTGCATGCTATGTGGGGAGTGTGTGGGGGGTCCCTATACCCACCCACCTCCACTCCCACACCTAGGGCTACCATATTTCCAGTCCAAAAAAGAGAACACCTATCATGGGGGGGACGGGGGGAAGGAAGGGGCAGGGGGAATATGATAGTGGGAGGTCAGTGACATGCTGATGCCGTGCCCCTGCCCATTCTGTTGCCCCTCACTGACAAGCCACACCCCCAGCCCTGCTGCTGCTCCTCACTCCAGACCCACTAACCCCAGCCCTGCTAGTGCCCCTCACTCCCAAACAGCAGTACCCTGTCCCCCACCCCGTGCTGGTGCCCCTCACTCCTGACCCACAGCCCCTTGGCACTGCCAGAGCCTTGCACACCCAAACCACAGTCACCCCTCACATCTCCCATACTCCTCACTTCTGATCCGTAGCGCTCTGCCCCCCTCTGAGCCCTGCCAGTGCCTCTCACGCCCAACCCAGAGCCCCTGCCCCGCTACCAGCCATGCCAGTGCCCCTCACTCCCAATTGTGCCTGCACCCACCTTCTCTCTCTTACATGCACACACACACTATCACTCTCTCTCCACCTGCCTTGCCTAAGCCCACATGGAGAGCACATGACCCCTGACAGCCAATCACTTTGACCACTGCTCCCAGCCCCAAGCAGCCAGCCTGGGAGAGCAGAAAACCCAGACATTTGCTCTTATTTTAAAAACCTGCCCAGATGCAGCACAGGGGTCCAAAAAAGAGGATATGTCTAGTAAAACCTGGACATATGGTAACCCTACCCACACGCTGTCCAGCTGAGCCCAGGCTCCCACTGCCCCTCTAGGGGAGGAGGAGGAGGGGGAAGAGTGCTCCCCACCATGGAACAGAGTCTCTCTCAGACCACCCACCCCGCTCTGGGGCCAGGCAACATTCCATGGAGCCCACCCGGGTCAGCATCAGGGTGCGGGGGGGGAGAAGGAGGAAGAGTCCCTATCCAGTGCTCCAAATATACATGAGTTGTACAGTGGCATTGCTCCAAATACACATTAGTTTGTGACATTTACTCAGTAGGTAAAATGCATAAGCACCATTGGAAGCAGGGGAAAGAACCCAATAGTCCCTTCCTTCCAGGGTGGGGCTTCTCCTCCCTGAGTTACAGAGTTAAACTCCCTCCTGCTTGAGCTCCTGTCCCTTTTTTTGGCTTCTCTCTATGCCGACTTTTATTAGCAGCATAACTCACAGTTATGTCTAGTTCATATTTCAGTGAATCTAGCTCTCTGCTAGGATACAGGAGAGCATTTTTCAACCTATGGGTTGCGACCCAAAAGTGAGTTGCAAGAATATACGAAAGGATCGTAAACAAACTTTAAAATTGATCAACAAACTTTATAACTGGATTCTCCTTTAAGGGAGAAAAATATGGGAAACTGTGGCTTTTCCCTCACAGGCTGTCAGAGGTTCAGTCTGCAAGGGGCTGCTTAAGGTTTCTTGGGGCCCCTCATACTCCCCCTGCGCGTGCGCGCGCGCGCGCGCACACACACACACACACACACACACACTGAGGGACTGGGATCTGGGGGCAGAATGCAGTGGGTCTGGAGTGAGGGGCACTAGGTCAAGACTGGCCATTGATGCTTACAAATGGGTCCTGATACAAAAAAGGTTGGGAACCACTGATATAAACTATACAAGTTGAGACCTATTGGGCTTGAGTAGGGCCTAGAACCCAGATTTGTGCCCTAGGTAAGTGCTCTAAGCACAAGGCATTTATGGATGAGTATTTACACTCAACTATTATGGATGAATATTACAGGGGTATAGGTAGTAGCTGTGTTGGTCTAAGGACATGGGCAGACAAGGTTCTTTGGGTCAATCTAGTATCTTCTGGCTGATTGCCTTCCTTGCATGCATACCACCTCTGGCTTCTTTACTATTTATTCTATCCAGGAAAAGCACACACCAATTGCAGATGCTTCTTCAGCCTAATGAAGGGTATTTATATCCAAAAGCTTGCTAAGAAGAACTTTTCCACTTATTTGAGTTGATCTAATAAAAGATATCAGATTTACCCATGGATGAATATTTAACTCAAGCACTGAAGTCAATAGTACTATCTGTTAGACACAGACCCTTGTTACATAGTAATGTTAGGCGGCACCTGGAGCACTTAATCCCTGGATTGTCCACACATTAATGCCTGAAACTAGTTTTAAGCATAATTTAGGCAGCTAAAAGTTACACCATTCCAGGGCAGATTTATCTCTGACCCATGTTACTCAGCTCATGTTCCATTAATGTGTGGCCACTCCCACAGATGAGCCACCCAAGTTGCAGTCCTCCAGCATCTCAGGATGCAGTATTCCCTTCCCACCCTTATGTTCTGTGTGCACAAACTTTCCATCCCCTGAATTCTACTGCCCAGGGGACAGTTTGGGCATCAAGCCAACTCCCCTCCTGCCCCTGCAAGCCTGTGCAAACAGTCTGCAGAGCACATACCAGCTAGCCAGGCCACAAGGCACAGACAAGTTCAAAAGTAGGGTTTGGAGGGGAACAAAATAGAGGGCTGGATTGGGTCCCAGTGAACTGAGGTTTCCTTCCTGGGGTAGGGAGAGTACCTCCCTCAAAGGTGCTTTCCCTTACCAATCCCACATCCCACCCACCCCCAAAGCATGACCAGCAACCCCACACACACCCCAATCCCAAAGCCCAATTTATTATAGCATGAGAACTTCTTTAATTTACTTCTTCATTTATTTTTAAATTCTTTTTTTACTTCTTTTTATTTTATCCTTCAGTGGTGGTTGACACCTTTATTTTATCAACCTTCTCCCACCCCATTTCCTTACCACCTCCCATTTTATTACACACCCCCATCCCATTAACTCTCCACTTCATGTTCCACCCCATATCTCAAAATATAACGTGTAACAAAGCCCACAGTCATTTAGGTAGACATTTCTCTGCCCAGACCTTTTGTTCTGCTATGATATCTCTAGCTTAAGCAATTAGGATCAAGCAGGATTGTAACTGAGAACATTTAGTACAGGTTAAAACTACCATTGGGAGCTTTGAGATTACACATCTCCTGGGTAAAACTGTATTAGTTAACACTAAGCTCAAAAGACGAAGCAAGACAAGCACAGAGCACAAAAGTTTTTGACAATGCAATGGTGGTGAGGCTGCGTGCTGCCAATGCTCCCTGCTCAATACACATGAGCATTATAGTGAAATTCATTGAGCACTAAGTGAAATCAGGTATCAATGTAAAATGAGCACTATAGCGAAACAGCTCTAGTGAACCAGCGTTAAGTGGAGGTTGCCTATATATGGCTGGGGGGCGAGGGGGTGGCTGGGGAGGCTGTCTAATGTGGAGTGCAGTCTGAGGCACCTTAGTGTGAGGGTATGTAGGGGATCTTTGGGGTAGAAGCAGCATGGGGTAAAATCATTACTGAAGTCAATTAGGGTTACCAACCCAAGATTTTTTTTTTAACTGAAACTCTCCAAACTTTTCACCATAGTTTGAACCCAGTCCTTGTCTAAGGTCTGGCAGAAGGGTTATATTTACATTATATAAAAAATATGTCAGTAAAAAAGTTTGGTCATTAGTAAAAACTTTGCAGATTGACGGTAAAAAAACTTTTTCTTGGGTTGGCAACCCTGTGTGGAATGCCAATGCAGAAGAAACTTAAAAGGCTCACAAAATAAATAGGCTTGTATTTATCATTTTAATAAAATTAAGACAGCACAACATTAAGGACAAACAGTAAATCTGCATGCCTTTTCAAACTTTATAGTTAAAAACTAAACTCTTTAATAGTATATTATCACCACGTACAGAATGTGTCATTTGTAGGCAAAAATAGCAATCCTATAAACAAATATAACAGTTCAGTTACTAATACAATCATGGAAATGTTGGCACAGCTCACATTTTTCTTGTGGCTTTTCTAATCAGAATCTAAGAAGATCCACAACTTCTCATTCTGAACTTTCACTGTGATCTTCATGAACTTCATTAATTTGAAGACTTGATTAACTGAACCAAGATTCTCAACTCTTTTACTTGATAGCTTGTTTCCTGATTTGTTTCATGCATATTTCCAAACACTGACCACTTTTGAGTATGGGCAACTGTACATTTGTAGTGGCTTCAAAAGGGGAGAAAGAGCAGCTGCTCAAAAACATGCAGCAGCTGTTACACCATGGCTGTTCCCTTCACTTGAGCCTATCATAGTACAAGTATATAAAAGTCACTCCAACTTTAACCCTAGTTCATTCAGAATCAAAATTAGGGCAATTTAGCTAACCAATACTACTGTAGGATCATGCATATGTAACAATTACACAGGGGTGGAGGGCCACTTAATGAGTTTTGGTGAGCTGTCAAGGGCCACACATACAAAAACTTTCAGAAGTTATCATTTTAACAAATTATAGATAAAAAAATCATATACTAAAAATCAAACATCTACTATATTTTAATTTGTTTTTAAAATAGTCTTGTCCTGATTTATGTTTTTTTAGTAGTATACATAGAGGGAATTGCATAATAGCTCAAAATAAAGTCTTATTCTTGTATTTTGTGGGGGGTATGGTAAGGAGTGGGGATGTGTGTGGTGGGGGTGCTATTCCTGCCCTAGGTCCCTGGAGCCAGCAGAGGTGGAGGAAGGGGAAGGCAGGGGGTCACGCAGCAGAGCTCATCTGGGTGGTGTGGTGCAGGTACAGTCTACTTGCCTGCTCTCCCTCCCCTTCCAACCTGTAGCTCATGCAGCACTCCATATGGGGTCGGACTCCACCTAGGGTAGCTTGTGCCCTGCTCTCACCTGCACTAACCAGAAAGTAGCACCCTGGCTCAGACAGCATGCACAGCTTCCTGGCAGAGCTGCTGCCACAGCTGCACAAGTACTGCTTGGCTCCCCCTACCTCCAGAGGTTCCTTCTCCTGCCCCTACTGTGCCACTCTGGACAGGGAGGAAGCTGCAGGTGGGTGACTTCTGCCCCAACACTCAGGACTCCAACTCTCAGCTGCTTTCCACCCACTCAGCCCACCCAGAGCAATAAGCAGCCATGTGTGGGTGGCCAAGTGGGTGGAAGGTGGCCAGGAGCTGGAGCCCCATGTGCTGGGGCAAGAGATGCCTGGCTGCAGCTTCCCACCTGCCTGAACAGAGCAGTGTAGCAGGAGAATGAGCTGCTGGAGGCTGGGGGAGTTAAACAGTACCAGGGTAGCTGCAGACACACTGAGAGCAGTGTTGCTGGGAAGCTGTGCATGCTGGCTAGGGCTGTGGTGGGAGTGGGTGGGAGGAGGAGGCATCCACAAGCCAGATCCAATCAATTAGGCTAGGGACAGAAATTACACATAAACCAATTTAAGTGATCAGAAACTGTTTTAAACTTGTAACAGAACAGATGTTCAGTGCATGTAAACCAGTTTGAAAATGGCTGAAACTGGTTTGAGATAAACCTGGTGGAACGTAGCATCAGACTTAACTGATTTGGCTCAAACTGGTTTATGCAATGTCTGTCCCAGGCCCCTTGCTGGTTTAAGATAAACCAGACACCCTCAGCATCCTGATATGTTCTTTGGGCTGGGAAGGCCTCTCTGCTCCACAGCAGGGCTGGCCCCTCCCCTCTGCTCCCTGGCTGCAGCTCTGCCAGGGACTGCAGACTGCTCACCCCTCTCCCCCTCACCAGTCCCTGCTAAGCAGGAATTCCCCCCTCCCCTCTGCCTTGTGGAGGGGTGTCTGTGTATTAGCTAGCAAACCATATGCTGGCTAGTGGCTAAAGTCTGTGCTGAATCAACAGGTAGAATCAACAGGTAGTTGTAATGTCCCTCTGTTGTTTTCTTAATGGGGGGATAAACAGTGAGTAAGGGGTGATAAACACTGTTATCAATTCCCTGCTGGGCTAACAGAGCATCTTGCAGGGGCCAGGCCATGTCCCCCCGCCTCAACGCCATGCTATGGAAGGGAAGGGAGGGCTGCTCTACCGCCGCCCAGCTTCTAGCCAGAGCCAGTTCAGGCATGTGCCTGCATTTCTGGGATGTCTGCACAGTTACAAAGTGATTTAGCCTAGCCAGGTTAGACTAACCTGCAAAGATTGAATCAATTCAGGCTCGGGGATTTTGAATGCTGTCTCCAGCCTTAGTGGGTGTCTGCCCATGTGCTGCATCCAATCAGTTGGTGAGCTGGATGCAGCCTGCAGGGTGTATTTTGCCTACCCATGAGTTACCATGTAACAGCAACTCTTCTTTCTCTCTGGAAGCCACTACAGCTGTATCTTTGTTCATGAACTTTCTTTCATGTGCTGCAGAAGACAGAGAAATCTGAAGCAAATGAGAGACAAGAATCAAAGGCTGTGTTATTACAAAAACCTTGCTGCTGGTTGTTGGAGCAATATGCTTGGCAGAGTCCAGACTGCATTTCAGAACAACCTGAAATTCTGCAAACTTTGAAAGTACTTTTCCAACATCTAGTTCAAATTGTGTTATGATTCCTTGTTACTATGTTTTTATTATCATGCTTTTCTTCTTACTTTTTCTTAAAGACTGCAACTAAAATATGAATCATTTCAATAAATTCCATTATTACCTTTGCTATTAGATAGAGCATTCCAAGTATTTTTAATTTAATGAAATCATAAAGGAATACGTTTGAGCTATGGGAAGTGCATCCTATTGCAACAATACAAAAGGCTATTTGCCCATTATAACGTCCCATGCTTCTTTCATATTACTGGACTTGGCTGTCTGTCACCAAAGCAAATTCTTTTTCACTTTTAATTTTCTCTAGTACTTCATATATTTCACTACTGACAACTTGCAAAAAGATGTCTAAGGTAGCTATTACAAAGGTGATGATTCCTTCCCTTTGTTTATATGTCCACCCATCTGCAACTACTGCCAGGGAA
Organism: Caiman crocodilus; assembly: GCA_030014935.1. NCBI lineage: Eukaryota > Metazoa > Chordata > Crocodylia > Alligatoridae > Caiman > Caiman crocodilus. The sequence continues at coordinate 1,026,012 of JAGPOW010000955.1, forward strand.
AGTACTCTGTTGTTGATTTTTTTTCTTTTGGTTTGCTTTACAATTGCATATTCTGATTGTAGAAGGGGCTTGCTTAAAACATGACTAAATGGTGAGGATTGGAGGCAGGATCCATTCTACACGCACAGACCCACTTGCTCTTTGTCCCAATAACTCTATACAAGAATGCAGGCAAGCATGAAGGTAGGCAGAAGACGTAGGACAGATGGTATCAACCTATCAGACAACTGAGGAGAAACAGTAAATCTGACATGAGCTGAACAGGAAACTGTTTCCTGAGGCTGCTTAAAACTAAAAGTTACTTCTCCCTTCCTTTTTTATATCATCTCCATTTCACGCTGCTCTGCCAGGACTGAAGTTGACAGCAACAGGCAGCCAAGATCCCATAAGAAAGGGTGCTCTGTTTTGAAATATTGCCAGTGAAGGGCAAGGAAAATGGTTAGGGGATGGAGCACATGCCTTATGAGGAGAGGCTGAGGGCACTGGGCTTATTTAGCCTGGAGAAATGAAGGCTGAGGGGGATTTAATAGCAGCCTTCAACTACCTGAAGGGTGCTTACAAGGAGGATGGAGCTGGACTGCTCTCACTGGTGGCAGATAACAGAACAAGGAGCAATGGTCTTGAGTTGCTGCAAGAAAAGTTTAGGTTAGATATTGGAACAAAGTTCTCACTAGGAGGGTTGTAAAGCATTGGAACAGGTTATCCAGAGAGGTGATGAAATCTCCATCCTTGGACGTGTTTAAGACCTGGGTAAACAAAGCTTTGGCTGGGATGATCCTGCTTGGAGCAAGGGGTTGGACTAGATGACTTCCTGAAGTGCCTTCCAACCCTAATTTTCTATGATTCCATGATTCTATTAGTTATTAAAAGTGTTCTAAAGTACTCAAATGAACCAATAATAATAGCATTTTAAACATTACTCATAGACTTTTCATTCTTTCTTTTTTCATACAAAACCTCAGGAAAAACAATTCTAAAAGTTTTATATTTTCCTGGAAAATGAAAGAAATTGCCAAATGTGTATCTGGGGAGTCATAACCTACTGTACTGGAGCATTTCTAATCTAAGTACATGACTCCTCCCACATGATGGCCTATGCCCTCTTAAGAGTTTCACAGAGCTGGGTTCTGGAATGCTACACGCAGAGCTGCTCATAATGTAGACTACAGCCTTGCATTTGACATAGACATAGGAAACATATGAAGCACATGCCATCACTCAAACGCACCTAAAACTAGAGCAGAGAAACTTCTGCAGAACAGACCAATGGTGACTCTCATGACTTAATCTAGGGGTGCTCAACCCCTAGTCCACTGGCCAGATCCAACATCCAGTGCCCTGTCATCTGGTCCACAGGGCTCCCCCTAGCCCACAGGCCTTGGCCCTGTTCACTAGGTCCAGTGCACAGTCCAATCACAGCATGTGGGAGTGGCACCTACAGACCAATCCCAGCTCAAGGGACTGGGTGGAGCCAGTGCAGGGCTCTGGACCCCAATCACCACATGTAGGATATGGCAGAGGTGGTGCAGGACCCCAGGGCCAAACCCTGCCACTTGGGGTCTGATCTGATCTGCAGGTCAGCCCCACACCTCTCATTTGGCCCGTGGAACCAAAAAGTTGAGCACTACTGACATAATCACATGGGGATGGCTATGACCTCCTCTCCCCTGGCTTTTTTCCACTGCAGTTTCTATGATTTGAGGTTTGACAATTGGAGTGGGATGGGGTGGAAGAGGAGGTTGTAAACAGACATGAAACATTTTTTATGAAGTAAACATTGTGCAGAAAACTCAGTATTTTTTAGTGACCGGGTTACTGAGGGTAGAAACAGACATTGCTTGACATCGTATCTGTGCTGCCATAGAAATTTTTATGGTGGTACAAATGGTGAGCAAACAGACATTCCTACCCCTTATCATGCTTCACAAGAGACCAATCAGTGGTGGAACAAAAGGTAGAAATTACGTCTGTGGCAGGCAGTGCTTGTACTTTCCAACCACCCCAGGCTAGTGCTCTGGGCTCTTGAGGGGCCCACACCTGTGCACTCTGGGAATTCCCATGCAGCCTCAAGCCCTGCAAGCTCTCAGGGCACCTACCCAGCTTGCCCCATTTAAAGAGAAGCACCTCAGTTATCTCCTCCTGATTAACTCTTGTTTTGCCCCAGGGGTTCCTTTGAACTTCCACAGCCAACTCTTCAAAAACTTTGTTTTTCCCAGTTGTTAATCATTTTCCTGATATGTTTCTACTCAACAGAGATTGATAACCTCCTGTTACTAAGTAAGGTAATTCAGTCAAAATTGGGACTTTTTGATAACCAACAGTGAACACTGTGATTAACACAATCTTCCTGTTAGTTATTGCTTGAGTTTTTTTAAATCAATTTAAAAAATGCTTTGAAGATGCTAAGCTAAAGAGTATAAAAAGTAATGAGATACCTAACAAGGCACACATTCAAGAGTGCAAAATAATTCGGACAAGAACTGCTACTGTGCCCAGCTGATCTTCTGGTGAATGGATCCATACCTTGAGAAGCTGAAAAGACTGAGACCACCTCTTTGCCTGTATTGGTGAGATACTATCACTTTTACAAGAAAATATACTGAGCTTTGCTTTAGGATTATTTAATAGTAAACAGTAGTATATAAAGCCTGTTTGTCATTTATCGACTGAGTTGTCATGTCAATCATTTATACACTATTCCTGAATCCTATTTCATAACATGCAAGGGCAAGTTTTTTACTGTCCAGGAAGGCAACATCACACTGAATATGTAAAGCTGGGAAAAGGATGCAAAGAAACCAAATAAGATACTTGATTACAATTCAGGAGTCAGACAAAGTTCTGCTCTGAGTCAACCAGAGAGAGAACTGCATGCTGCAGAACTGAAGATGCAAGTCACAAGACAGAAGAGGTAAGAAAGACACCATAAGCTCCTTAGGTGGCCTCTGCAGGAAGCCCTCTGGAAACAGGGAGTGCTGGAAGAATTGTGCTTTGAGCACCTGCCATTTTGTTTTCTTCTTAGATCATGCAGTTCTTATTCACTCAACATGTGAACATATGAAACTGGAAAGACACCTTTCCTGTGAGGCTGCCCTTCAATCCATCCATTCTGTGAAGAGAAAAGAAAGAGAGAGGCTACTGAACTCTAGTGCTTAGGTTAGGTTTCCACACAAAAGGGGAAGGAAGGAGAAAAGTCACTGCAAGTTGTTCCCAAACCAGTTCCCCCAGCCAATTTTCATACTAGGTAAGTCTATTACAAAGATACAAAAATACAAAGTCATACAGCAGGGACTGACATGGACTGTGGGGGATAATGAACTGTCTACAGTTCTGATGAGACCATTTCTGTCCACTGTAATTATTCAGGCTTTATTGAGGCTGCTGTAAAACTGAAAAGCTTCAGAGAAAAGGTATCAGACTGATCTAAGATCTGGAATACCTATGTACCAGTGAGATGCTAAAGAAGTGTAATCTACTTCGCTTACTACAAAGAGTTATAGATTCAAGTGCTTTGCTAAAATTTAAACTCACTGCTCCGTGTTCTGCCCTCTATAGAAAAAAACCTGCTTTTCTTTCTATTCCTTATGGTAGCCTTTCATATTTCAAATATTTGAAAACTGTTCTCTCGTCTCTCTTTCCCTTCCCTTCCTCTCCCTCCTCCTAATCTCCTTTTATGCCAAATGTAATGTACTTAAGTCTCTCAACCTTTTTTAGCATTTGAAACTTTTGTCATCTTTGTCACTCACCTCTAGATCCTCTCCAGTTTCTCAACTTTCTTTTTAAATTGCAGAGGCCAGAACTGCTCACAGTACTATGGCAGAGGCCTAAACAGTGCTGGATAGTCATATAGTGCCTCCTGTTTTACATACTGTCAAAACAACCCAACATTGTATTTGCTTTTTTGGTGGCCACACCGCATGGCTGGCTCATGCTGAGTCTGCCATCCACCAAAACTCCCAAGTCCTTCTTAGAAATGCTACTGCTTAGACAGTCATCTCCCATTCTGTATTTGTGCATTTGCTTTCTCTTCTCTCAGTGTAGCACCTTACACTTGTCCCTGTTGAATTTCATTCCTGTCCTCCCAAGTCTTTCCCAGCTATCCATTTTTGTCATCTGCCAACCTGATACAAAAGCTCTCTATTTCTATATGCAAATTATGAATAAAGATATTAAACAATACTGGTTCCACAACACACTCCTGTGGAAACCCACTTGAAACCTTCAGCCTTCCTCTCACTGCACCATTTATAGTTAGCTTCTGGTTATACAGCCAGTTATCTATCCACATCTATCTGACCTACATTTTTTCTATTTTATTTTTGAGACTGTCATAAAGGACTGTATCAAAAGCTTTATTGAAGCCCAAGTATATTTCGTCCATTGCATTTCCCTTGTTCACCAAACTTGTTATCCTGTCAAAAGAGAAAATCAAACTGGCTTAACATTATTTGTTCTTTAAAAAGATGGGTTACCTGTTCGAGATTACCCCATCCTCCTCCTAATGTTTATAAATTCACTTTGGTTATCATTCGTTTTGGTAACTTCCCAGGTATTAGAGTCAGGCTAACTTAGTCTGTAAATCCCTGCATCCTCCTTTTCCTCCCTTTTTAAAAATGGTTGCTATGTTAGCCTGTGTTCAGCCTCTGGATCCTTGCCTGTCATCCATTACTCCAAATATTGTTACTTGGGGCTCTGCGATTTCTTCAGTGCGCTCCTTCAGCAGCCTAGGATGAATCTTCATCAGGCCCTGCTAACCAATTCATTCAGGTTTATCAAGAGTTTTCAGACATTCTCTTTACTTATCTTGTCCTGCAGCCTTTCTCCTTCTTTGTATTATTATTTTTTTTAACTATTTGGTCACTTGTGAAGTCTGAGGCAAAGTAGTCATTCAGCAGCTCTGCTTTCTTTGTGTCTTCTGTTAATTCAGGGGTTTTCAACCTTTTTTAACAAGTGTACCCTTTCTCTCTCCAGCTCAGGGACCCCTTTATATTTTTTTCTTGTTTTTAAGGGGTGAGGGCAAATTGAGGCCATTGCAGTGAGGGAGGGAGTGCGGATGGGGTTGCACAGCCCAAGCAAAGCGTGGGACACAGCTGCAAATGGCTTGCATCTGGGAGGCGCAGGGAGGGGGTGCCGGCTCCCCAGGAGGGCACAGGGATGCATGCCCCTGGATCTGCACACGGGGCAAAGGGAGGCTGGCCCAGCAGTGGGGGAGTGAGGCTGGGGTGGGGGCAGGGGCTGCCCAGCCAGGGTGGGGCACAGGACTGAGCCGTGCAAGGGGCAGCTCCCGCAGTTATGTGCACCCCCAGAAGGGCATGGGGGCATGTGCTCCCAGCCCTACATGGGGAAGGGTGGGATGCAGCTCAGGGCTGGGGCCAACACCAGGTTGCTCGTGGTGGGGCTGAGCCACACTGTGCTCGAGGTGGGTGGTGGCGGCGGCAGCACTGGGAGAGGGCTATGGTGGGGAACAGTGAATTCTGAAGTGGCTGCAGACCCATAGCCCTCTCCCAGCATTGCCACCCCCAACCCTGAGCGCAGCCCAGCCCTCATCAGAAAGAGCCAAGAGCAGCCCAATCCCCAGCCTGCAGCAGCATCCCAGTGAACGGGGACTGCCAACAGGGGAGCAGGTTGCAGGCAGTTGCTGGAGGCAAGAGGGGGGAGGAAGAAGAAGGAAAGAAGCCAGGCCAGACACCAGATCCTGCCCAGGAAAGGTAAGTGATCCAGCTGCCTGTACCCTTGGTTTAGCTGACTGGTTGGTTGGTTGGTTGGTAGGTTAGGGTTGGGGGGTGCTCTGAGACGCTTGGAATGAGTGCTTACTACTGTGAGGGATTGATTGTTGATTGCTGTGGGATTGTTGATTGCTGTGCAATTGCTGCCTGGGCCTGAGTCAGCCCAGGCCCAAAAGGATTCCCCAGGTGACCAGCGAACATAGACTACCAACAGGAGAGCAGTTCTCAGGCCAGTTTGCGGGTAGGAGTACACACCGTGTAGGAGTACATGGGAACTTCTGACAAAGACTTCAGGTAAGTGAATGAGGAAGGGGCTACTATGGGGGTGTTCACACGGAGCACAGCCAGGAATCCTGCCCTGCTGCTGCCTCTGGCCCCGAACTCCACCCAGACAGGCCCCTGGCCCTGTCTGCAGGTGCTGCCTGGCGGGACCTCTGAAGCCTGGGGGTAGTGTGGGGGCTGGGGGTTCCCTTGTCTGTCCCACTTGTGCCTGGATTGAGGCCCTGGAGGGGCAGGTGAGGGAACTCCAGGCAGAGGTGAGCAGGCTGTGGGGGATCAGGGCTACAGAGGATGAGATTGATGGATACTTTCATTCTCTATGGGACCAGACACCTAGCACAGAGACAACATGGGAGAGTCCCAGAACAGCTGAATGGAGGATGGTTGCTTCCAGAGCTAGACAGCATGAGTCTGTGACTGTTTCCCTAACGCAACTGGGGAACAGATACGAAGCCCTGGCAGCACTGGAGGATGATGCAGCAGAGGAAGCTGCAGGGGAAGACACGTCCACAAAAAACATCAGGCAGGCTGAGCCAGGCAGGCACGCAGGTTGAGCGGTGGGGTGTTGCTCTCTGTTAAGGAACAATATACATCCTCTATAATCAAGACGGGACCAGAGGAGGGCCAAACCAAGGTGCTGTGGGTCAGGATAGAAGGGGTCCATGGGGTAGAAAGGTACTTGGCAATCTGTAGTAGAGTGGGGAGTCTACTATAAACCACCACACCAGGAGGATGAGCTAGACCTGGAATTCTCCAGACAGCTCTCAGAGGCCCTACAGTCTAGAGATATGGTTGTCATGGGTGACCTAAACTACCCTGACATCTGCTGCAAGGAGCAGTCAGCCAAAACTAACCACTCACATAAGTTCTTAACTTGTATACAAGACCTCCACCTAATGCAGGAGGCATATGATCCCACTAGGGGAAATGCTTTGCTGGACTTGGTGTTAACTACAGGGGATGACCTGGTGAGGGATCAGCAGGTACAAGGTAACCTAGGGGACAGTGACCATCAATTGATTGAATTCACTATCCAGAGAAGAGTGGGTAAACTAACCAGCAGGGCTGAAGTGCTAGACTTCAGAAAGGCTAACTTCAATGTGCTCAGTAGATCAGTTGGTGAGACGTTAAAGCTCAAGAGCATTGGTGAAATGGGGGTCCAGGAAGGGTGGCTGTTCCTCAAGGGAGCAATCCTATGGGCGCAAAAGGAGATAATCCCATTGCACATAAAATGGGGCAAAGGGGCCAAGAATCACTCTTGGCTGAACAGGGAAGTCCAGGAAAGCCTAAGGGCAAAGAAAGAGGTATATAGGCTGTGGAAACAGGGGGTAGCTACCAAGGAGGAGTATACCTCCCTGGCTCACACTTGCAGAGAATCAGTTAGGAAGGCCAAAGCAGGATCAGAACTTAGGCTGGTAACAAAAATTAACAAAAAGTCCTTCTTCAGGTATATAATGAGCAAAAGGAAGGCATGGGATAGCACAGGACCCCTATAAGACAAACTAGGGCAACTGGTGACAGAGAGGGGGGACAAAGCTGAGCTCTTCAACAAGTTCTTTGCATCTGTATTCCTAGACACAGACCAAGACAAATCTCCCACTTGGATCATAAATAGACACAGGAGGGGCAGTAACCCACCAACTGTCAGCGCAGACTTAGTGCAGGAGCACTTGGAGGGGCTGGATATGTTCAAATCAGTGGGCCCAGATGAACGTCATCCAAGAGTGCTGAATAAATTGGACAGTGTCACAGCAGAGCTGTTGGCATGGCTGTTCAAGCACTCATGGTGCTCTGGTCAGGTCCCAGAGGGCTGGGAAAGAGCCAATGTGGTCCCTATTTTCAAGAAGGAGGAGGAAGGAGCTGGGAAACTATAGGCCAGTTAGTTTCATCTCTATCCTTGGGAAAACTCTGGAAAAAATCATTAAGGGTCACATTTGTGGGAGCCCAGCAGGGGAAATAATGCTGCAAGGAAATCATCACAGATTCACTGCAGGTAGATCCTGCCTGACTAACCTTGTTTCTTTTTATGACCAGGTCATAAAATGCTTAGATGCAGGAGCTGAGGTAGATTTCATCTAGTTAGACTTTAAGAAGGCCTTCAATCTAGTATCTCGTTCTGTTTTTGTAAATAAATTGACAGGCTGTGATGTAGATGATTACATGGTCAGGTGGGTGGCAAATTGGCTTAGGGGTCACACCTCAACAGTGGTGGTGGATGGGTCAATATGGACCCGGAGAGATGTGGGCAGTGGAGTCCCACAAGACTTGGTCCTTGGACAAGTGCTATTCAATGCCTCTATCAGCGACTTGGACAAAGGCATGGAGAGCATCTTTTCCAAATCTGCAGACAATACCAAATTATGGGGCAAAGTTAACACACCAGAGGGCAGGGAACAGATCCAGGTAGATCAGGACAGGTTGGAGAAATGGGCAGAACGAAATAGGATGCAGTTCAACAAATGCAAGTGCAAAGTGCTGCATCCAGGCAAAAAGAATCACCAACACACTTACAGGCTGGGGAATGATCTTCTCAGCAGCACAGCAGTGGAAAGGGATTTTGGAGTCACAGTTGACTCCAAAATGAACACGAGTCATCAATGTGATGAAATGATCAAAAAGGCTAACTGCACTTTATCATGCATTAACAAATGCATGACAAACAGGTCCAGGGAGGTGACGCTTCCCCTCTATGCAGCACTGGTCAGGCCGCAGTTGGGACTGTGGCCCACAGCTGGCTACAGCTGGTACTGTGTCCAGTTTTAGGCGCCGCACTTCAAGAGGGATGCGGAGAATCTTGAGAGGGTCCAGTGGAGGGCCACTCATATGGTCAGAAGCCTGCAGGCAAGACCCTATGAGGAGAGACTGAGGGACCTAGATCCCTTCAGCCTTCACAAGAGAAGGCTGAGAGGTGATCTTATGGCTGCCTTTAAATTCATCAAGGCAGGGCAGAAGGGAATAGGAGATGCTCTATTTACTAGGGCACCCCTTGGAGTAACTATGTCAATGGCCACAGATTGACAGAGAGCAGATTTAGGTTGGACATTAGAAAGAACTTCACAGTAAAGGTTGCCAGAATCTGAAATGGACTTCCAAGGGAGGTGGTGCTCTCCCCTACCCTGGGGGTCTTCAAGAGGAGACTGGACAAGCACCTAGCTGGGGCCATCTCATAATTTGAATATGCTCTCATAATCCAGAGCACACTTCATGAGACACTGTGAGGGTTCTACCACGGTAGAACAGCTTCTTGTTGCGCTTATACTATAGGTCAGGGGTGGGCAACTATTTGTGCTGGCAGGCCACTTAATGAGTTTTGGTGACCTGTTAAGGACCACATACTTCTCTCTCTCCCTCTCTCTCTCCATTTCTTCATCCCTAATTCCTGGGGCAGAAGCCTGAACCAGCCTGCAACTTTAGCACACCACGCGCCCCTGCCCCCCTGCCCAGCAGCAGTCCACCTGCTCATAGGTTTAGCATACATGCCCTGCCCACCCCACCCCATCCTACCCCCAAGTCCAGACCTGCCAGCTGCTGGCCATGCCCACAGCTGCCCAAACACAGCTGTGAGGTTCTGGGTCAGGGCTCTAGGAGTTGTGGAGCCGGGGGGTAGGGAGGAAGTATGCTACAGCTGTGGGCTGCAACTAGCACAATATCCTGAACTCACTCACAGGTGTATCATGCCCTGGCCATGTTTCTGGAGTTGTGGATGTGGCTGGCAGCTGCTGGGTCTGGATAGCAGGGGCCAAGGGGGGAGCTATAAACAGATTTATGCTTCTACTTCTGCACTGATGGCAGCCCCAGCCAGGAGAGAGAGAGAGGGAAAGACCCTAACACACTGGAAGCAGCTTCAGTTACTTGGCACCATGCAGCTGCCCAGCACCACACGGCTGCCAGAACCATCACCCATCCATGGCCAGATCCATTCTTTTGATGGGCTGGATCTGGCCCACAGGCCTTACTTTGCCCACCTGTTTAAGGTACTGCCAGTCCTAGACCCTTTTATCTTTCAGTCTGCCTACCTGTAGAATTTTACCTACTGTTTCTTTCAGCTGGTGGAAATATGCTACCTTTCTTTTGCTAAGCTTCTGCTTTCCCTTTCTTAGAGTCATGTATTCTATCATACCGTGATTGCTTCCTCCCAAGTTCTGTGTGGCCATAGATGATAGGACTAGGAGTAATGGCCTCAAGCTGCAGCAGAAGAAATTTAGCTTGAGGATTAGAAGGAATGTTCTGACTCCAAGCGTAGTCAAGAATTGGAACAAATTACCTTAAGAAACTGTGGAATCTCCATTCTTGGAAATTTTCACAAGCCAGTTGGACAGACACTTGGTTAAGATGGTTTAGTTGGGAATGTTTTTGTCTTAAGCATCGAGCTGGACTAGATGACCTTATGAGGTCCATTCCAATCCTGCTTATCTATCATCCTAAATTTCCTGTCACCTTCATGTTCACAAACAATTCTTCCTTATTAATCAGAACAATAATCAAACATAGATGACCCCCTGGTTGTATGGTGCATTTTTTTAACAATGAGATTATTAATCTTTGGAAGGAATTTCCAAGGGATGAATAGGGGTGGATCCCCTGTTACGTGCAGTCTGTAAATAACAGTTTGTACAACTTCCTGTAAATAACACTCTAGCTCAGCCAAGTTCTGTCTGGGTGAAGGAGTCAATGAGAAAGGGCCCCAGGATTGTGCTATGCAGAAGGTCAAGCTAAAGGATCATGCGAATCTTTCCTAGCCTTAACTCAGTGGATTGTAACATGTAACATTCCAAGTTTGTCATGGATAGGCCTTGGGGAAGATTTAGAAGTTTTTCAGGAAAATCCTGATCTTTGTGATCTCAGCCACCCTGCAACTGAATAATTCTACAACAAGATTCCTGTAGTTATGTTGACTGCAGGGGGTTGACTGCAGGGAGCTGTGGGGTTTTGAAAGTTTTAAAGACTCCTGACTTTTCCAATGTTTCCCCATGACACCAAGCTCATGTTCATTACATCAGTGTGGAACAGGGCTGCCTTCTTTTACTAAATCACATTTAAAAAAATTAAATTATGTTTGTATTTTTTGCCTTAGCCAAGAACCTGCCTCCCTATGGAGACAGGATAAGTAGAACCAAGCTCCACAATTCAAGCATTCACATGTAACGTTTGCATCTGCTTAGTACAACCACGGAACCCTAGTGCTGGAGGAGAGTGGGCTCTAATGGAAGGAGGGTTACTGATAGCACAGGGCTGGCAGACTTGTCAGTGCAGTGGAAAAGAGGACGAAAGAAGAAGAAAAGACCAAATGAGGGGTGGACAGAGCAAGTGAAAAGCTGAGGGGGAAAACTGAAGTGGACAGGACATGACATGGGATGATATTAGCTCTGACACGAATCTGGGAATTTGGGGTAAAGATGATTTATGGAGGAGCGGTCAACATGACCATCTGACTTCACAACACTTCTCTACACAGACTGGTACTTACCCACCATTGGCTGTCCTCCTCTTCAGCCACTACAATGATCTCTCCCAAGCTGAAAGTGAGCTCATCTTCATGGTCACCCACACAGTTATACAGGGCTCGGACCCTGCGGAGGGGTGACTTATTCTGCAAACCAGGAGCAGAGAGCATTATCAAGCCTTTAACCCTTTCTTTACTGTTCTACCACCAAGCTCTTTATTTGAAATAAACAGAAAAAAGCTCCTCAAGAGACAAAATCCCACATGCCACCCTAGGCATATTAGATCACCAGTGAGTACTGCAAAGGAGAGATGATAGGGGGAGGACAGGGGCTGTGAGTACTTCAATGTTTAAAGAGGTAGGCCAAGTACTCGATCTACACAAGGATGTAGGAGACAAGGCAAGGTTTGTGGGGACTCTAGGACAGGAGGCAAGGGGAATGTTGTGGGTGCTTTGGATTGGGGACTTAAGGTGGGGAATACGGGATGGGAGGAAGGGTGACTGCTGTAGAGACCCTAGCATGAAAGAGGCCAGGTGAGTACTATTGGGGCTCTGGGACAGGAAGAACACGTGTAGTGCAGACTGTGGGTGGAGGCAGAGTGTTCTTGGATGGATGAGACAGCATAAACACTATAAGAGTTATTGGGAGGTGAGGATAAACAAATCCATCAGCTGGCTAAAGTGAAACAAATCCTTCAGGAGCCACAGTGGGAAAAGTGGGAAGAGTGCACTGGGAAGTATTTTGTAAAGAACTGCAGCAATCTGGGGAACAATAGAGTTTGGTTTTTGTCAGGGCATGGGAGCTGTGGCAACCTGAATGCAGAAAGCCCTGCGCAGTTGCCTATGGAAACTCTTTGCTTTCCCTATCCCCAGTATCCCTCTTGGAGCAGTCTTATGCCCTTTTTATTTCCTGCTCTGTGGGGCTGGAGCTGTTCTTGTGGACAGTATTTCCTGTGGGTACGGTGTGTTTTGTAGCAATCTCCTAAGGGTTGTGTGCCAGGATGTACTGCATGAGTCATGGCATCAAGGTTTGCCTGAGCCACTCCAAGCAAGCTGAATGGGAAGGGGAGGCAGCAGCTCTGCCATCACTGCTTGCAGCAGCTCCCATGGCTGAGCCCTGACTGGCAAAGAGACAGGATATCTTCATTGCATGTGTACTTACAGTCTGCACACAGGCTCATGGGAAAGGAGCAAACAAAATACACACACACACATGGCTGCTGCTCTCTGAAATAAAGCTAGACTGGCTGCAGCTAGACTCAGGCAACCTGTTCCTGTCCACATATGCCTAGAAGGGGATTTGGTGTAGTAGAAAAAAGAGTCTGGGGTAGCAGAAGAAAGCAGCAGTACTTTTCTTTCCACTGGATGTGCCATGCAAAAAGAGGGCTTCATTCCTTGCTCAGAATCTCCTGCTGCTCCCACATGGGGATTTCCTGCTCTCTCACTTGCCAGTCATGGCACCTAACTAGTAGAGCTGCGTGAAATTTTGATGAGTGTTTCATTTTGAAGCTGTTTCAACACGTTTTGAGCTTGAAACATCAAAAAAGAAATGAAACAAAAGGCTTTGAAACAGCTTTGAAACCAAAGGAGGGCATTTGAAACTGGGCTTACTTGCACTAAACAAAAACTAAGGAGAGGGAGGGGGAAGGGCTACTCTCTGATATTGACATCTAGCTCCCGGCTTGATTCCCTCAGCTCTCTGATAATTTCCCCAGCTCTTCCTGGGCGGTGTGGCCCCCAATCTGCACGTGGGGTTTCAGCAGGCTGCTGTTGCAGGCTGGGTCAGTGGCAGCCCAAACCAAGCGCTAGGAAGATTACAGTGCTGCCACTGACTCCAGCCTACAGCAGCAGCCTGCTGAAACCTGGAGCTGGGGAGTTGACTGAGGGCTTGGGAATTGAGCCGGGGGCTGGGGAATAGAACAGGGAAGTAGGGAATCAAGCTGGGGACTGGGGGATTGGTTCCCACAACTCTCTGATCACTTCCCCCAGCTCATCCCGGGGGGGGGCATGGCCCCCAGATGATGCGGGATGACAGCAGGCTGCCGCTGCCAGCTGGAGATGGTGGTGGCTCTGGGCTATTTCCCCAGCTGGCAGCAGCAGCCTGCTGAAACTCCACGTGCAGAGCCAGGGGCTGCGTCTCCCAGGAGGAGCTGGTGGAATCATCAGAGAGCTGTGGAGTCAACCAGGAGCTCCGGCTGACATGCAGAACCACGCAAGCTCCCAGACAGCACGTGGTGCCCTGCTGAGCCATACTGAACCCACGCAATGGTGCAGCTGCCTCATGGGTGCCAGGGAGAGGCAATCCCCACTGTGCAGGGGGGGCCTGCCACAAGTGCCCAGAGGCCCCATTTGATCCTGCCAGAGCCAGTAAGTGCAGGGCTTTTTTTTGCTTTTTTTTTTTAAAGCTCTGCACACCAGCTGCAGAGCATACAGGTGACAGCCTTCCTCCGCTGCCAGCTGCAACCAGCACCAGCACCTGGGTCTGCCTGGTACAGCCTGCGCCAAGTGCTGGGAAGAACCCAGTACTGGCTCTGGCCCCAGCCAGCAACGGAAGCCTGCTGTCATCCCGGGGGGCGCAGACCCCTATCTGCACACAGGATGACAGCAAGCTGCCGCTGCCAGCAAATTATACTAGTTTTGCTTTGAACAGTTTGAGGTGCATTTTCATAAAAAACTCTGCACCTATCTCCTTGAAACTTGGCAGGATTCACACCCCCAGAAGGGGCTACCATCCCTGCAATTTTCACCTGAATCAGGCAAGGAATGACAAAGTTATAGGCATTTTTCTGATTCCCCATTATAGCATATGGGCAAAACATCGAAATGTGTTGAAACAGCAAAACAGTTTCAACAAAACGAAATGGAACAATGCTTCAAAACAGCAAAATGAAACACTGTCGCTTTGAAATGGTGAAACTGAAGTCAAAATGAAACAGTCCTACCAACTAGGGATTTGTCAAGGCTACATGCCTGGGGTTTGCCAGGGTAGCCAGAGAGTTGTCATTACAATCTAATGCAAGGTAAGCCAGGAAAAAGGAAGCAGTCAAGTCCATGAGAGCAAGCTACAAGATAAGAGCCACCTACCAGACTGCCCCTCCTAGGAAGGAGTGATGGAACATCCTGGGATAGAGCTGAGCCTGGGCCTGGCTCTTGTGAGAGATGATGTGATATCAATCTCTGCCCTTGGCTGGGGTCAGGTGCACAGAGCATCTCCACTGTCTTCTGGGCAGCTAAGGCATAAGCACAATGTTCACATCACCCATGCCACAATGGGACAGGCTCCAGTAACAGCATCTAACTAAGCACAGCATGCTCCAGAGCTACAGCAGAATGCTGCACCACCCAGATCTCTTCATGGAGCTGGGTTGCTGCTGAAAAATGGGAAGAAAGTAGAACAGAAGGACTTGGGAAGGGGGAAGCAGAAGGGCTAAGGAAGATGGCAGAGGCAGCAGGACTGGAGATACAGTAGAGGGGCTCAAGCAAGGGAGTGGGAGGCAGCAAGTCTGGGGTCCTGGTGTGGAGATTAACAGAGAGGATGGATTTGAAGTAGTGGGCAGAAGCTCTGTAGCCAAGGAAAGACAACAAAAGGCTGGGCAAAAGGAGAAAGACACAGAGAGGTTGAGGACCACAGGGAGAGAGGGGAGAGAGAGGGGAGGGCAGAGGAGATGACAGAAGGCCTGGAGAAGAAGTTGAATTGTGAAGGGCATGAGCTGGTAAGCGGCAACCCAGAGTGCAGGCAGAGAAGGCAGAGGATTGTAGGTAGACATGGCAAATGATGCAGCACTCTGAGGGAAATTTTTGTAGATGTGTAAGATTCAGGTCCTCACCTTGTTGTGAGATAGTCATGGGGGTGGGGAGGCTGGGATGCTGGTGGGAGCCAGTGCTGAGAAGAAAGGTGCAGAGAATATGTGGTTATTCCAATGGATTGAGCTGAGGGAACTAGACAGAAGGGCTACAGATCAGAGACTTCAGCCATCTTGGGCTCTTGCCACAAGGTTTCTGGAGACAGCAGTCTGGAGAGGAACAAATAGGATCCTGCTCCAGATCCTGCCTGTCAGCTAGGGCCATCAGGTGCCAGGAAATGTGACTCTGGCTAAGTGATGGGCTTTCTCCAGTGTCGTGGACAAACCCACTACAAGCTGGGACAGAGTAGCCACTGATCATGAGCACCTGCAGCTCCCTGGGAAATGACCAGCCCATGAGGAAGCTGGCCAGATACAAAGCTGAACAAACCCATGTGTTGGGGGCTCTGGGCTGAAACATGGCATGACAGTGGCACATGGAGTTCAGCCATTTTACCAGCAAACCAGAATCCTGACAGATGTTACCAAGAGGCAAGCACTACAAAGGGCAACACCTTCCTGCTTGACTGACCTAGCTGGCACAGGGCATATGTGTGGCAAAGGAGCCATTCATAGACCTTCCCATTGGAGAAAGACCACAATTGGGGCATTCATTCCTCAGAATATTTGGGATTCTTCCCTGGCTCTGGGAGCTCTCACCCCAATGACAGTTCCCCTGCTCCACTGTGCAGGGACCCCTCAGAAAGGATCTCACCCTCTATCCAGGGATGTCCCTACCCCCCAGACAATTTCTCCTGTGTCCAGGGACCTCCACAGACTGTCCTTCTACCCAGGGCTGCAGAAAGAACTTCACAGACATCCCCCTCCCCTCTGCTCAGGAAGTCTTATCCCACAGAACCTAATCTGACTCCTCCTGCCCAGGGAGCTCTCCCAGTAGTCCCAGGAGGAATTCTAGTAGCCTGTCCCAAGTTCCCCTTGCATATAGCAGAGCACTACAGCTAGCCCGGCTCTCTTAGTTACATGACAAACTTAAGCCAGAAGTGAAGGACTTCCTAGGTTCACTCCATCAGTCAGGCCCTAAGGAGTGCCCCACGGCAGCTACAAGCCATTACCTCAGTCTCCTTTTAGATATTCCTTCTGTAAAATGGAATTTGGGAGATAGGAAGGGTCCAGAATCTAAATGGAAAAAGAAATAAGCATTTTCCTGTTCATAAATGAACTTGGGTCCCTGGAGGGAGCTATGTCCAGGATCTCTCAGCACCTTGGAAGAAGTATGTTGCAGTGCATAGAGCCCAAGTACATCCCCAGCCACCACACTGGGCACGTCTAAACACTCATTAATGCACTTTTGCTAATGTGCATTAAATTTAGTACCTCCATTGTGAGGTACTAGAAAAAGGCACATTAGCCTATTTTAATGTGTATTAACAAAAGCACACTTTTTTGTGATGCTTTAGTACACATTAAAAAAAGGTGCATTAAAGCACACATGTAGACATGCCCATTGAGCACAAAAGATCCTAGCGCAGATACCCTGCCCCTGCTTTGGAACAGCTCCTTCTACCCATTCCAAGGAGCTCTGAATTACTGCTTGTTTTTGTAGCATCTTAGCTACCAAGCCTACCAAGTAGGGTATAGGAAAAGTACATGCCCAGGGATGGTAGTGGCTTATATCTATAGCAGCCAGAACTGCCAGGAGTACTTTTCAGCCTCTGCTTCAATATAACTGGCAACTGTCTTACTCTCATAATGTATGAAGCTCCAGTATTTGGTCTGGTACCACCATCTTGGGCAGAAACCCCTGTGCTGGAGCATGAGGACAGCCATAGCTGTAGCAAAATGAACAATCCTGGGGTGGATACTCAACACAGGAATAGCTGAAAATCAATTTAGTGTCATGCCCAGCAGCTGCAAGGCTCAGGCCAGCACAGCTCAGAGATAGCCCATTGCCTTCTGTGATTCCTATCCATCCCCAACTGTCTGGTCTCCCAGAGTAAGTCCTCATACAAGCATCAAGCAAGAATAGCTAGTTATCCACTGCAACCCCTGCATGCGCCCATCAGGCCCTGTCTGATAGTGACACGGTATTACTTTTAATTTGGTGTTTGACACAGAGAACATGTTTCCTCAGCTCCGTGAGTTTCTTCACAAAGCTCCATGGTGCTATCTAGTATGTGTTCTGTTTCTTTACCTGTAGCCAAGCTGGCCTGGCTAGATGGCACAGGGCTGAGAGGCACCCAAGGCACAGGCTCTGAGGAAGTTCGCTTGTGCTTGATGTTCACATTCAGTGTGGGGATCTTCCTGGTTGTTGTGTCATCAGCAAAGACTGGCAATCTGGTAGGGGGAGGGGGTGGAGGCACATTGGGAGCTACACAAAGTTTAACAGCAAATTATTGATTAGAAAAGAGAAGTGGGAGGAGAGGCCAGAAATCAGGCAGGAGAGCCAGAAATCAGGCAGGGTCAGCACAACTGATGATTTCATGAGAACAGGTGCCCATCCCACAAGAGGTGTAAGTCAGAGCAGCTATATTGACTTTAACCGTGATTTAGATTTACCCTGGCTGTGAATGTGACTTGAGGTGCACAAACAACAGAGGTACCTGGCATAGCTAGTAATGTTATATAAAGCTGCCTCCATCTCAGGTCCCTGAAAGGTCATTATCCTTCAACCCAGATCCCAATTCTCCCACCTGGCAGAGAGCTATACAGGGAGGTATAAGCTTTGCCTGACATTTCCAGCAATGTAGCATTAGAATCTTCAGGACCTTTACTGCCATTCTTGTCTCCAGTTGTGGACCAGTGACAAGTAAAGGCCAGGTACCAAATACAGCAAAAAAAGCCCAGGTGAGATCCCCTCATCTGGGGCTGGCCCCATCACATAAAGCCCCACTACTACAACCAGGCAATAGTATGGCCTGACCTCGAATTATCCCACGTGGTGGAAGAGGTGGCACACATCGAGGAGACATCGGGGCTGCTAGTTCAGCAAGGTTGCGGGGATGAGCAGTTGGGGTGGCATATAAATCATGTTGCTTCCCCTGTGGTGCTATACTTGGCACCTTTGCCCACTGCTTTGAGGCAGTGGTAGGTGACTGGTAGCAGCTCTGAGGACGGAAAACATGCTCCTTTTTCACATGACTCAGCTGAAAAGAAGAAAGGTACATGTTATACAGTAATAAGGGACTACTTTGCAAGAAACTGGAGGAATATCAAAGAGTAAATGGTATGCATCACAAGTCCAGCAAATGCAAAATACAGCCTTATTTCAGTTCCTCTTCTACGGGCAACAAGCTTAGCCAATTAAATTAAAATAGGGAACATTTTTTTCCACCATCAGTGATGCATTTAATAAATGTTCATACAACAATATCATGTGGAAACTAGAGGAAGGAAGTGCAACAGCAACACCAGCTACAAGATTGAGAAGGGACAGGCAATTATTTTGGGTGGAGGCCACTTAATGAGGTTTGGTGAGCTGCCAAGGGCTGCATGGGTAGCCCACCCCCTGGTCACCACCTTGGGACCAGCAGTCCCACCCCTAACCCCTGACCTTTGCCACCAGAAGTCCCTCCCCTGCCCTGCTGGAAATAATACTTTTGTGGGAGGGTTGCCATCTTAGAACCAGAAAAAAATAAATCATACACTAAAAGTCAAACACCTACTATAACATATTTTAATTTTATTACAAAAAATACTTTTGTCATGATTTGTGTTTGTGTAGTGTATATAGAGGTGATTGCATAATATCTCAAAAATAAATTCTTAGTCTTTTATGTAGTGGGGGGGTGGTTGGGGGTATGTGGTGGGAGTGTGCATGTAGGGGGTGTATATGTGTGCGTGCATGGAGGCAGGGGTATATGGGGGTGTGAGGGTGGGGGTATATGGGGCAGTGGGAGGTGTGGTGGGCATAGGGCATGTTGGGGGTTGTGTGGCGCTTGTGGGGTGTGGATGTGTGGCTCTGGACTATGTAACATGTCCTCTCCTCCAGTCAATGCAGACAACACTGGGGGACTGGCGTATTTGTCTCTGTGTGTGGTTTATGGGATATGAGAGAGGGTGGGAGGGGTTTGGGGACCCCCCACCACACACACACACACACACCCCCCTGCCATAGCACAGCAGCAGGTGGGGGTGCTGGTGCTTGGCTCTGGCCAGCACTGAACATAGCAGCAAGGAGCACAGCCCCCACCAGTGCTCCTCGCACTTGCAGGGCATGAGAGGGAAGCCCCAGGTGCCAAAGTCTGCTGCTTTGCCCACCCCAGCCTGCTCCAGTGTTTGGGGCTTCTCTCCTGTGCCCTGCGAGTGCGGGGAGTGCCACAGAAGCAAACAGCCTGGCCGGGGCTGTGCTCCTCGCACTGCTGGCTGGAGCCAGGATCCAGGCACCAGCACCAAGCAGAATGTCCCCGCCTGCTGCTGCCACCCGCTGCCTGCCAGGACTGCACACTATGAGAGGAGTGTGAGAGGGGATCCCCGTGCCCCTACCCTCTACACCTGCTCACCTGAGCTCCTCACTGCTGCCACTCCCCTGCGTAAGGGCTCCACACTGCATCCAGCCCCAGCCCCACACTCCTGCCCAGCTGCAGCCCCACCCCTGACCCCAGCTTCCTTACCTGATGCCCAGAGGGAGCAGGACGCTGGGGAAGCCTGCAGCCCCATCCCATGTTAGCAGGACCTGCCCTTCCACCCATGAGTGTGGGAGCAAGGCACAATAGGATATGTTGTGGGTGGGTGTAAGCATCTTGCTCCCACTCTCACTGGTGGAAGGGTTGAGTGGGGCACAATTAGCTGGGGGGCACTACAGGCCAGAAGAAAATGCCTGGCAGACTGGATCCGCAGGCCACATTTTGCTTACCCCTGAGATAGACACCTGTCTGAAATATTGTCAGAGAATTCATGAGTGGGTACTTTACTAGGAAAAACCACGGGGCAGGGGGAGGGGGTCAGTGAGGCATTTACAGTTTAAACTATGCATTGTGGAGACTCTCACTGAGGATAGGTTGACAGTGCTGAGATCTCACCTTCTCATCCAGATCATCATCACTCTCATACATATCATCTTGGCCCAGCCGCCACTCATACTCCACATGGACACGCATGTTGAATTGATTGTTTTGAGACTGAAGCAGCTGCAGCAGAAAGGAGGTAGTCTCAGTTCACAATCTTCCTCTGTGTCCTTATGCCCTAGGCATCAGGGCTTCATGTGGGTTAGGCAGCCCAGGGTCATAGAGAACAGTCATTCACCAGAGAAATACACCCTGGGCTGAGGCAGTGATCTTCAGAACCCTAAATGAGCCATTCCCACCTACAGGGGCGTAGGTTGTAGCCGTGTTGGTCTAAGGACATAGGCAGACAAGGTTCTTTGGGTGAATCTGATATCTTTTATTAGAACAACTTCAATAGTTGGAAAACAATTTTTAAGCAAACTTTTGGGTTCAAAAACCCTTCATCAGGCTAGGGAAGTTTCAGCAGTTGGTGTGTGCTCTTGCTGGATGGAATGAAAAGTAAAGAAGCCAGAGGCTGGGCTGGTATGCATACAAGACAGGTAGACAGTGAAGATGTAGACTGAGGAGTCAATGGGTCAGAGACAAGGTGGTGGGGGGGAAGAAGGAAGATGAATAGTGGAGAGATACCTGGGGAGTCAGATGTCAGGCAGATTATAATGTGTCATAAATCCAACGTCTATATTTAGTCCATGATTTTTATTATCCAGGAGGTTGATGAAGTGGAGTTCATAGGCTCGTCTCTGGGAAGTGTTTTGTAACAGAGCCATCAGCATCCCTGGATCTTACAGCTGCACCTTCAGAAATGTAATCTATCTCATCCAATGCACCAAATGCCCTGATGGAAAATACATAGGAGAGACCAAACAACAACTGCGCACCAGAATGAATGCACACCGGAAATCTATCAAAGACAAGAATTCCCAACTACCTGTGGGAGCACATTTCTCATAGAAGGGCCACTCTCTCTCCAACCTCTCAGTCTGGATCCTCAAAGGAAACTTACAAAACACTTCTCAGAGACGAGCCTATGAACTCCACTTCATCAACTTCCTGGATAATAAAAATCATGGACTGAATATAGGCATTGGATTTATGACAAATTATAAATTTGCCTGACATCTGACTCCCTGGGTATCTCTCCACTATTCATCCCCCTTCTCTCTCCCACCCTGCACCTTTCTCTCACCTATTGACTCCTCAGTCTACATTTTCACTGACTACCTGTGTTGTATGCATAACAGACCAGCCTCTAGCTTCTTTACTTTTCATTCCATCCAGGAAGAGCACACACCAACCACAGAAACTTCCTTTGCCTGATGAAAGGTTTTTGAACCTGAAAGCTTGCTTAATAATTGTTCTCCAACTATTTCAGTTGGTCTAATAAAAGATATCAGATTCAACCAAAGACCCTTGTCTGCTATTCCCACCTAGGCTTTCCTACAGGCTTCCTCTTCTCTGCAGGACACTATTCCTTTTACAGGTGTCCTATTTCCTAGACCTAGGCATCAGAAGAGCAGGATTCTTGGGGATGGGACTGTTTTTCATTTTTGAAGTCCTGGATTTAAGGAGCCTGTCACTGACCAAATGGGGACTGCCCCACACCAAATTACTCCATTATTACGCAGAGCCCAGTGGGGTTAATAAAGCCATGGAGACCTCTCCATCTGCAAATCCAGACACTTGTACTGACAGATTTCATAAGCTTGCCTAAGTGGCATTACTCCAATCTGCACATCTCCAACATCTGAAATGTATCCAAACCTGTTGTTGTGCCCCAAGGAATGTCTGTACAAACAGAGCCACAGCTGACATAGCACCTCCCTGAAAACCACATTAAGATCTGATATTAGAGAAGTCTGATCTAGCAGAAAAGGTCAGGTATTAGAACACCAGATCCAAGCCAGGACAAAACAGAGATGGTAGTGAGTGCGCTGAGTCTGCAGTCTCAGCGCCATCCTAACGAAGCTATGGAAGTACAAATCCCCATCTTCACTCCAATCTATAAGGTCGGGGTTCTGCCTATTAGGCACTGTGCAGTACAAATTCCCAATCAGGGATTTGGAACAAGCTAAGATAACACCACTGGCCTTTTCCAGAACCCAGCCATGGCTTTCCATGGAACCCAGTGCATCCTGGAGCACTGTGCTGAGAGTTCGTTAGCACTGTGGAGTACTGAAAGTGTTCTCATTGTATAAAAAGCCTAATGGAGGTCAAACAAATGTAGGTAATACAGCTGAGAGCTGTGGACCTTAGTTAAACCTGGTTGCATATCTCTTCAGTTTACTGCTAGGTTTCTGTTGAACAGAGTGCAATGTGAGATCAAAAGGAAGACTCGAGACATTGGAGACATGCAATCTGATTGGGGTAATATATTATTACTTATATGTAGTCCCTGTTCTGGTCGTAACAGCTCTCCCTGTTGTTTCCAGGTTGCCGAAAGTGAGGTTTCATGTCTTACCAGTTCTTCACACAAGGAATGCCTCATTCGCTTGGCAACATCCAGGACTGTTTCTCCCACATCATTAGCTGTGGGAAAAGAGCAGCCACTGTGAATCACGAATGCAGAACTCAGTTATCGTTACAGAGATAGGAAGATTGGGGAAACAGCTGTATAACTCATCAATTCTTTTCACCAGTATGAAATTATTATGCAGTGGTTAACAAGAAACTTGATGTACCATGCTATACTTCTATGTATCCGGATAAAATGCCTTTGCTGATAAGGCCTTCACCACATATCTACCAGCACTTAACTTTAACTCCTGTGTTTTGTCCAATAACAGTTATAATAAGAAGAAAACTCAGATGGGCAAATGAAGACAGTTACTAGTAACTGTAGTTCTCTGAGATGTGTTGCCCACATGCATATTCTCTCTTGTGGATGTCTCACGTCCTGTACTTTGACTAGAGACATTTTTCCCTCAGCAACATCCACAGACTGCACTCTAGCCCTGCCTCTTTTTATGCTACCCTATCAAAAGAGTTAAGTGTTGTGCACAAAACTTGTGCCTCAGCTGCAGCTGCAGATCCACTAAGAAAGAGGGAAAGGAAGACAGAATTTGAATGTGCATGTGATATGTATGTAAACCAGTTTCTCCCTGGACAAGGTGCAACTATTCAGACATCTGGTTTCATTGTCCTGGGACAGACTGCAAAAAGGTTCATGAGAAAAGAACTGCTAACAGTTTGTCCTGGGACACTGTCAGGTGAACCTAAATTGTTGTGGCCTTCCCCACCTATTAACTGCCATGCACAGTGACACAATAGGCATTCTGTGCTTACCACCTCCCTGAGATCAGCCCTGGAGCACACATCCATCCAACCAACCATGAACATATCCATCCATCAGAGACATCAAACCATCAAGGACATCCTCAAACCCATCCACTACTCACTGAGACAAGCTAACGAAACTGCTCCCATATATATAGTGTCTCCCACAGTCACTTACTGATGGCAATGTTGGCCTTGGCTCGGAGAAAGAGCTTTATACATTCAGGTTTATTGTAGAGGCAGCAGTAATGAAGTGGTGTGTTCCCCTTCACTGTTTGCTTCACCAAGCTCCCACTGCAGCAGATAATGAGAATTATCAGTATGCTTGAAAATAAGCAGTTCTTCTGATTTATGATACTAAGTGAATGACATTTACACAAAAACCTTTCTTCCTACATCACATGAACAAGGAGCAGAACTAAGACTCACCAGTATGCTGGCTTTTCAGTAAGGTACCTGATTGCAGGGATGCAAAATACCAACAGAGATCACCTACTGGGTTGCACAGTCAAGCCTACCCACTATTTAGCCTGAAAATCATACATTGGACTGAACTGTGGGCAAGATATATAGCTCCTCTTATGACAGCCAGTGGTCATTTTGATGCCTGCCTTCAAACCACCAGGGCCTCCCTAGGTATAGAGAGTGGCAGCAACAGAAGCAGGCATGGATTGAAGGGTCAAGAGACTGGGGGTGGAGAGAAGGATGCATCTGATAAGACTGAATAGAAAGGACTGAGTTGGTTCAGGCACTATCTGAAAGTGGATGGTCTGCTGCTCCAGTTTCAGCTGGGAGCAGTCTCTCTCCAGCAGGAAGTCACAAAGGATTGATGAAAGTTGACTCTATGCAAATTATTTACAACTCTCTGAATCCCGTAATTAAAAAACTGGCATAAATTGTTAAAGATGAAGCATTGGCAGGTTTGTGCATATTCCCAGTGAAGGGCAGAAAACAGGATTGGCATAACCTAGGCATCTGTCACTAGCCAGGAGGGATATAGAAAGCTGATTACCAACTTGGCCTCCTGAGGCTGCCTTATTGCAATCATTACTCTGGCTCTGTCTGGAACTCCTGTGCACAACACCTTTCTCCCTCTTCAGAAGTGAAATGTCTCTGTCTTATCATTTGTAAAGTATATTTCACTGAAGTGCCAGGGTTATTTACAACAGCAAATCTGCAAATTGCCCTTGACAGGCTGCTCTAAGATTTTTGTTTCGGTCTTACTATAGTTTTAAGGGAAGTTTAACAATGACCGGCTTTCCTGAACTAGCTAGAGGTAACAGGGATCAAGATAAGCCTCAGCATGAGCCTGGCCAGCAGTCCCATACCAGAGCCTACCTAGCAGAGTGCCAAGCACTTGGCAGGATGAGATTTAATGAGGGTAGGCTATGGCCCAGTGTGGTCTGGCTATTGAGCTCTGACAGAGTGCAGATCTCTTGCTCACAGAGCTAGCAGCACAATTTCAGAGGCAGACATGAAGCTCAATACTCTCAGCAACAGTGGGCAATTTTTTAAAATCTGTTCCTTGATGGGTATTAAGAAGAACATGTGAAAAAGGCAGGAGTACTTAAGACAGATACCCAATGGAAGAGGATGGAAAAGTAAGTATGAATAGCAGACAGGCTTGGGGAAGAATGCATAGAGAGGAAGGAAGGAACAAAAACAAGTGGAGAACAGATTTATAACTAGGTTCAAATGAGCTGTTCAGGGATGAGAAGAGAAATGGGACCTGAGCAAAGCAACAGGAGAGAAAGAGAACTGAGCAAGAGGGCAGTGGCAATTGGAAAGGACTGCTGCTAGGGTGAAGTTGATCATGGTGACCATGGCTTCATGTCATACATTTGACTTTACTTTTCTAAGTCCTGTTGCTTCTCACTGTTCCCGGCCTCCTCTTCCTTCTCCTCTGTGCTGTTAACATTCTCTATGCTGTAGGTACCTCAACAATGTAATCCGACCCTGCGATCTGACACCCAACACAGTAATCTGACACTGGCATACTAGATCACACATGGCAGTGCCTGACAGAAGACAGCGTAAGCTGCATACATGCTTAGTGACTGACAGATCATACTGAGGTGCAGACTGCAGACATAGCAGTAGGGTCAGAAGGGACCTTGTAGATCTTCAAGTCCGACCCCCTGCCTGGGCAGGAGGAAAACTGGGCTCAAATGACCCCAGCCAGGTAGGCATCAAGCTGCTTCTTAAAGACCCCCAGGGTAGGAACTTCCATTTAAGCAATAAGTAGTAGTTTTGGAAAGAAGAATAAGAATTTTTGTCAAGGCCACTAATATTAGGCTAGGCCTTCTGCAAATAACTGCTTTTTTGGAAAGCATTTAATAGAGTTAAAAGTAACAACTCCAGTTTTGCCATTTGATAAAAATAACTGAATCGTATGTAGCTGGCTAGATTCATATTGAAATAATAATGTGCCTTTGTTAACTAAATATGGCGAAGTCCAAATGTATTTCAGGTGTAGAAAAAAATGAAAAGAGGAGTTACGGATGCTCTGGGAGTTTGGATCCAGGAACAGAGCAAAAGGAAAAGAGTCCACCACTGAAGTCACCTGTTGTCAGCCTTGGTTATTTTCTAGGGGCTTTTGCTCTGCTACAGGAGCATGGCTGGAGCAGAAAACTCCAAAGCTTGTTTCAGAATAAACCTTTCCAGACATTACAACATAGACACTCATTACATGTGTAGTGCTATATATACAACCTCCTCTTCTCCTCCACCCCAACTGCCGATAGAACTTGCTGTCAGGCTCCCCTCAGGGCCAAAAGGAGCCAAGTAGCAGCCCCTTAGAGCCACTTGATTGGAGACTACACCTGTATGGTGACTTTGTAGTACTCCAGCCAGACAGCTCAATAGCACTTTATTTTTGTACTACAACAAATGAATTGCCTAGACTAAATTAATTTAGTCTATTGCCTAAAAGAGCCAGGATGTGGCAAGTTCCTAATTTCCACCTATTTACATCCTCACTGACATCATGTCACACTTTTAGCTTCTTTCTTTACTTGCAGTCTCAGAACAGAAGAAACTCCCTATGCCTGAAGAAGGGTGATTGTAACCAAAAGCTTGCAAAGAACTTTTTCCAACTACCCAGTTGGTCTAATAAAAGGCTGTGTGTAGATGAAACGATGAGCATGTGTGCATGACACTTTAAAGCAGGCTAAATGTTTTTGCACCACTTTAATGGTGTGGGCATTTGCATGCCTTGGGGGCGTACAGTGCATTAGTTACAGCAGCTCTAGCAAATTTGGTGGCATAATGCATCTTAAATGACTTGGGGCGCAGCAAACTAAAACACCTTTGAGGAGTTTTAGTTTGCTGCCCTACTAGCTATGGAGTGAAGCACTGGGCTCTGTGTAGTTCAGGAGCTCTTCAGGAAGCCCTGCAGGCAGTGTGACAGCAGCCTGGGAAGGCAGGCTCTGCCAAAGAGAGGCAAAAAAAGTGGCAAGCCTGATCTTTCCCCCCGCCCGAAGTCTGCCAGTCTGCTTGAGCTGGGCTGGGGCTCAGTACTGCCCTCCACGGTTGCAGTGCCCCCTGGGACTGCCTGAGCCAGGTGCCTGTGGGAGGGTGCTGCCTGCAAAGGGGGGGCCACTGCTGCCACAGAGGGAAGCACCCCCTTGCAGTCCAGGAACTGCTCCAACAGCCAGCAGCTTGCCCTCCCCTCCCCGCCACCAGAGAGGCAGGTGTGTGCACATGTGGGTTTAACTGCCCCTAAATTGAAGCAGTGTTTTTAAAAACCCATCCATTCAATTTAGGGCCCTCATTTCATCTACACACACTCAAAGATATAACATCTACCCAAAAAACCTTGTCTACCTATGTCCTTAGACCAACACGGCCACAACCTAAATTCCAGCAGGATGTGGCAAGTAGCATTTGCAGGTCATGAGAGAAAAAGATATGGAATCCTCCCTTCCAGAACTGTAATTTTCACAAGGACATAGATCTCAGTTAAATGGCATCTTCCAAGTTTGTAAAAAATATGATTGGGTCCCATTCTCATTATCTCAGTGAAACAAAAATTGAATAAAACCAATCAGAAAAAAATTATTAAAATAAGACATATATGAATATTCGGTTAGATGGGAGGGCAGAGAGAGGATTTTGGAGACCTCAGTAAATATAAGATGACCTACTGCCAGTCTACGTGTCACCTTCCTACCCCATTCTGAGTCCCCACAGCTAGATAGACACTGAGACAAGTGTTTATTCTTGTGCTTAGAGGTGTAAACAATAAAGGCTGAGCTGCAGGCCTGTCTCTTACCTTCTTTATCTGATTTGGGTAGTACAATAGTGATACCCCACCTGCTAAGAAGAAATGCAGGATCACTAGAAAGTGCAACTCTCCTAATTTGACATATAAAAAAGATAACCATTAAGGGAACTGTAAATGTGCCTTCATTTTGTGTCTAAGCTTGCAAAAGAGGTCATAGATGGGCTGTAGTATTGCCTGTCTAATGACAAAGACAGAATGATACCAAGTTAGAAGTAACAACATAGCCGGTCTTTGTTTAACAAGTGATGCCAGCACAGAAGTTCATTTTGAGTGATTATAAAGTTTTATCAGCTTTCATGTTTACTGCCATATGAGCTCAGGAAAAATGAAGGTAACTAATGCAATGAGAAAGTACAGCAGGTAAAGGAGAAAATAAAGTTTTGGAAGAAGCATTTAGGAAAGGTAGTTTCATTGCTAAAGTGCTAGCTTGGGGTCCAGGTGAATTCAATTTCCAGCTTTACTAATTTTTCTGTGCCTTAGTTTCTACTTGTATAAAATTGAGATGTTAACAGCTGAGCTTGAGGGTGATGAGAGCTTGATAGCTGAGCTTGAGGGTGATGAGATAAATACATAAATACTTGGACAGTGCACTTGTACTGTGACAGTGGATCCCTTAAGAGGACAGGTTTTAACAGTGGCCCCAAATTCCTTGGGGTCACTGGGCTTGACTATGGAAGAAAGTCAACTGTACATCTTCCTAATCAGAAAGATACAGACATACATTAGACAAAACGAAGCTGGTCATTGTCTTTTTGAAGACAAAATGGCTTAGGTCAGTCAGCAGTGGATTGTGGAGCCTAAGGTGCAGCCAGTGCAGCATTTCCCCTTTGAAAACTGTTCTCAAAGGCGTAGGTGGGAGGTGGTGAACACAGACTGAACTTCAGTGGGACAGGTGTCCCCATCACTACTGGTACTCACTGGTTCCTTTAGCAGAGAAGCCAAGGAATGGTCATGGATCCTGAACTTCCCTCTAACTAAAAGTGGCTGCTCCAGGTCAAGACTGATATGTTTGCAGGGAATTAAGGAAAGCTTGCCCTGGGACTGAGGAACAACTTGTCTGTGGCTTTTCTTCTAGGGATATGCAGAGGAAATTGGTTCCAAGGTTGTCACTCCAGTACCTTCCACCAGCACTAATTTTGCTGGCAATGTATTAAAGTAAATAAGATGTCTCATGTCCTGGACTGAACAGGCAAAGCCATGCATGCTGTGGAACCTGAAGTTGGCTTACCTGTTCTGTACTAGAAAATCAACAATGTGCAAGGAGGTTCGGTCAGACTGTAACACTGCCAGGTGGAGAAGAGTTTCCCCAGGCTCCTGTAACCAGGAAAAAAACAGCAACTGATGGGATGGGTCAGGATCTCAGCAGCTCCAGGCAACTTTACCCCTCCCGGACTTGAGAACATGAATTCTGGCTCAGGTATAAGGCTCACCTAGCCTCCTGTCCTCTGACAGGAGACTGGTATTAGCTGCTTCAGAGGAATATATAAGGAAATCCCAGACTAGGCAATTTGTAACAGTTTCTGGGCATGAAGACTTGAGGTGGGAGAGGGTGGGTATTGGCTGGGGGAAAATGGTTCAGTCCAGAGCTGGAAGGCAATGGCTACTGAATTCCCTTAACAGCTTCTTATAAAAGATCTGTGAAAAGCCCTGGAAAACATCTTACACTTATTATAGTGATAAACAGTAGCCCTAATCAGAAACAGAGTCTTATTATTTAAAATGTACTTTACTTAAATCAACTGATTCCTTATTAAAGGTTTAAAGACTTCTAAGAGACTAACAATGAACAAGTTTCTTTCCTAGAAGCTGTGCTGGTTATATCACGTTCATGGAGAGAGTTTATAGCTCAGGGCTTGGCAACTTTTTTGGCTAGATTGCCAAAAACATCCCAACCTCAATTTCTAAGATGTTAGTGTGCCAGAGGCAGCTGAAAGGGGTCCAAATCCTTGTTCTGGCAGTGCAGCCACAGCCCCTCCCCTGCCAGAGGCAGTATGCACCTGTCACCAGTAATGAGCTGGGTCAGGGCTCTGCAAACCTTGGTGCAGCTGATTGCAGCCTTCCAGCCACCTGCTGTGAGCAGCCCAGGCTCCATGCCTCAGGGTGCACAATGATGAAGGTGTTTGGGGCAATGCAACTTCAGCCTCTTCCTGACCATGTGCCCCAAGGCAGTTGTGCAACCTCCTGCCACAGCTAGCCTGGGCTCTGGGGAAGCCCCTGCTGCCTGCCACATAGTTCCATGGCTGGCAGCAGCTGCCTGGAGTGCAGGCCAGCTGTAGCACACCAAGCAGAGTGGCTTCATGTGCTATGCTCTGCATGTGTGCCAGGGATTGGCAACCCCTGTTATAGCTCAGCTGCTTTACTAGTATTTCCTAATACAGAAGTAAGGCTCACTTGTCTGTAAGATCAAGATCTCTCTCAAAGTGTTTGGCAGATTCAGGAACAGAACACTGAGCAAAAGAACACCCTACGTGAAGAGCAGGACCTCAGGCAAAGAAACAGCGTCTCTTATCCATAGATTTTCCTTCAGGAAAGGCCCAGAAAGGTTCTGAGCCTATGCTGTGCTCTGATCAGGACGTTATAGCATAGAAAGATCCTATTCAGGTCTACAGACACCAGAGAATTCATATACAGAAACACTGCATTGTAGTCACTTATTTTGCTCCAAAGAAAACACACCTAATGGAAAGCTAAGAAAGCAACAAGAACTAAGAACATCCAACAGAGCAGACCCACAGCTCTCACCAATGACATTTTCCCCCATTAGTCTAGAAAAGGTAACACAGCCTTAACTGTGCCTAAGAAAAAACGGTCAGCCTTCCTGCTTTCCTTTACACAAAACCAGTAAACCTTCCCTCACGTGTACCCTCTGTGCAATGCTGCATACCCAGGTGGAGAAGGGTAAACATGACCAGATTCCACTCCACCAATCAGGACTTGGGCACCTAACTGTGATTCTGTTTCACCCTGCTTGAGTTCATGAAGGATAATTCATGCAAAAGGTGAGTGGGACATGTCACAGAAAGGGCTCTGGGGAAGCTGCAGCACCCCCTAGTGACTGCACTAACCCTGCCCAACTCCAGCTCCTCCATGTACCGCTGCAGAGTCTGGCCTGCCATGCCTTGATGAAAATGTGCCATCAGGGTGGGAGGTGGCCCCAGAGTCTTGGAGTGACCTTACCGATTCTTCCCTTACCATAACTTAAGTTACTTAATTGGATCCTTAGTCAGCTACTGCTGGCACTTCCCAGGCACCACTCATGTCCCCACAGGCTCTACCCGTGCTTTTGGGTATTAAACATGCCTTAGGGGCAGCATTTGTGTCCTCCAGTCACCCCCATGCCTCACAGGTGTCACTCAGTCACCATTTCTGTGGAGCTTCCTAGCCCTATTCATCTGTTCTACACCTTGGGCTCTAACTTATTTGTCCAAGCTTCAGCCTTTATGGCCTTGGTCCCTTTTTCTTCTTGCTGAGGCCCTCATCCCTCATCCACTGTTTCAGGCTTTGGCTCTCTGGCATCAACCCCACTGAATCCTGCCCAGTGCAGGGCTCAAAACATAGAACACCTAAGGCACCTTGCTGTATGTCCTCCAACCTTCTCCCATAGCTGCAATCTGGTCTTCCAGTTATAAATATAAACCAAGATACAAGCAAACTGTTTCTAACTAAACTCAAACTCTATGCTGGGTATCCATCCCACTGCCCTTCCAGCCCAGAGTATGTTGGTTGCCTTTGGATCTGCCTCCTGCAGTCTCCCCCTCCTCCCCTCTCCCAAAAGCTCATCTGCTTGCATATATCAGGGTTTGACTGCTTGCTCCAGCTCAGGAGCCAAACTTATATCCATCCTCCTGGTCACATGGCTTCTCCATTACGCACAAGGATTTCCTGTTAGCCAAATAGGCCTCCTGCTTCTACAGCACTGCTGTTACTACCTGTCTGGAGCTCTGCCCTTATTTTCTTATTTCAATGTATCTAGCTCCCAGGTAGGCACTTGCAGTTCTGTAGCTTCTTATCTTGGCTTTCCCCTGGTTGTTTACTCTAATTAAGAGTTTAATTTGGCTTTATTTCAGTTGTTCTTTCCCTTGAAGTGACAGAGGCAGAAAACCCTGTTACAGGTCCTCTTTTTCCTCACTGTTTTTTGTGATTTGGTCTTAAGGGTGGTTATCACACAAGTAGATCCATTACTGTGTAGCAGTAAGGGTTAACTCCCTTGCTGACATGATGACATCAATAGGAAGTTTTCATCCATCTTTGGGTGTCTGTGTTAGTTGCAATAAAGCCCTTTTAAGAGCAAGAAGTCTCCCTGCTTTTTCCTAAGCTATGAGATAGCACATGGCGTCAGAAGTGGCTGAATCCTGCCACCAACAGGAACACAAATGGCAGTCAGCAATTGGATGATTTCCAAATGGCAAACTAGGCTCTAGCAGCAGCTGAGTCCCCCTCAGGGCAGAGGTTGGCTACAGAGAAAATGCAGGCAGTTAAAGTTACACCACCAAAACAGTTTGATTACCCATCCCCTGGAATGTGGCCTAGTTAAAACATCTTATGTTTTAACTGCTTCACAGAAGTG
The DNA here is from genome assembly GCA_030014935.1 of Caiman crocodilus. Classification (NCBI taxonomy): domain Eukaryota; kingdom Metazoa; phylum Chordata; order Crocodylia; family Alligatoridae; genus Caiman; species Caiman crocodilus. Next base: position 1,058,391 of record JAGPOW010000955.1, read on the forward strand.
TCCGTATAGGGTTACCAATGTCTAGGTTTTCCCGGACATGCTATCTTTTTTGGCCTCCTGTCCTGCGTCTGGGCAGGTTTTTTAAATGCAGGCAAAATATCTGGGATTTCCATCTTGGTCTGTTTTCAAGATGGCCACTGCTAGGTACAACTACAGTTCCCAGAATACCTAGCATGCGCACACACACGATAGGGATCTGAGTACTCAATCACGATCTGAGTTTTCCATTTATCACAGAAAAACAAGGAAAATACAATACCACTTCAGCGAATGGGGGCAGAGGCAGGGGCAGGAGGCAGGAATCACCGTCATTCTCTGCACATGTGTGCAGACGTGGAGAGCCAGGCAGAGTATGGGAGCTGCCCCGGCCGAACACCTGGATGCAAGGAAGCTGGAAGGTGGGGGTGAGGTGCGTGAGCATGTGCATGCCCCGGCTGGGGCACACTGCCCAGGGTGGAGGGTGAATAGGCCTCCCCTCCCATCCTCCAGGCTGTGCAGTGGTTGAATCCACCATCACCCGCAGGAGCCACAGCTTTTGATGCAGCTGCCACATTTGCTCCAGCTCGGACTAAACGGGGGCAGCTGGGGGGAGGGACACCAGCAGAGCCCAAAGGGGAGTGGGGAATTTGAATTGGGACTGAGGGGCAACGCAGGGGCAGGGCACTGGTATATCAATCAGAGTTGCTTGGTGCTATAAAGCAGCAGGGGTGTCTGGGGTGCAGCCCCAGCTGGACCCACATCTTGTTGAGCAAAAGGGGTGGGGGAGCTCTGATTTTCTGTTTTAAAAAAAAGTAGACTTCCAAACTGTTTTAAAATTGTAAATAAATCAATAAAACATTGTGTTAAATTGACAACAGTATATAGATAGTGAAGTTTCACTATTTTGAAAATCATGAAAAAATGTGGGTTCATGTTGTTTTAAATCAGTGAATTCAAGTTTTTTATGAGACGATTTGCAATTTTTAAACAGAAAGGAAAACCTGGTGTTTACTGTAGTGACGAAGCAGATATTGCACAAAGCAGGAGTGCAGTCTGTCATCTGAGTGCAACTTCAGCATTCTCATCTCAGCTTTTGTTTCTCATTAAATTTCTGTGGCAGTAACACTTTGTTCTTTACCGTAACAGTTAGAAACACCCCCCTCCCACACAATCTCCCCTTCACTCCCTTCCCCACACCACTTCCTGGACAGCTGTCCTCTTTTTTGGAACTGGAAATATGGTAACTCTAGGTTTGGACAAAAACTCTGAACCTTACTTAGTAAGTACTCTCATCTACTCAATGGAGGATCGGGCTGATGGCAGAGAAAAAGCAATATGATGATGTGGTAGAAACATTAACTGAACATTTTTGGGCAAAAGAAATGTGATTTATGAATGAGCTAGATTCAGTCTCCATAAACAGAAGCCTTCAGAACCTGTGAACAGCTTTATCACATCTTTGCATACACTTCCTGAATCTTGCCAATATGGGGAGCTCAAGGAAGAAATAATTAGGGACCGCTTAGTTGTGGGTCTTCATAATAAAGAGCTCTCACAAAGGCTACCATTAGACCTCGATTTAACACTCCAGAAGACTGTCACAGAACTCAATCAGTGTTATTTAAACAGCAACAAAGAGAAATAGAAGCAATTCCAAGCACTATCAGGCATCAACTAATGTGGATGCAATGCACAGTCAAGAAACTATGACAAAAAATAAAAATAAATAGAAGTGATTTGAATAATGAACAAAGAGAGTGGTCCCACCAGCACTCACAGCAACAACCAAGTGGGAAAGGACTAGTTAGATTTGTGCTCAACACTGATTAGTCCTTGTAGAGTCATGTTTTATGACTGAATTACCAGATTATCTATGGCAGATGCTGGGAGCCAACTTAGCGACCTCAAAAGGTTCTGTTTACCTTGCTGTTATCAACTATTACTCCCGTTACTTGAAGATGGCACAGTTACAGAACATCACAACTGACAGGGTGTTGAAGAGTATATCTTCTTCTCTTCAGCAACCCTTGCAGTTGAGGATGATTTCTTCCAGGATTGTATTATCCGTGTGTTCAAAGATGGCTGATGAGGCCTATCCAAATCAATAGACTACTGCAGCTTGAACATATGCTTCCTTGTTGGGTGGGAGGCACTGGATTCTTGATTTGTTCCATAACATGCTGTTTCTGCCACTCCTGCTTTTCCAACTCCTGTTGTTGTGAGGTTTCAAAGTACTGAGATCCCTGCAGCAGACTCTTCTTACATCTGCACTCAGCCCTGGGCAATAGTTTCATAGGTTTTTAGGGGCTGGAAGGGACCTTACAGATCATTGGATCCAGCCCCCCTGCACTTGGGCAGGAAAGACCACTGGGGTCAGATGACCCTAGCAAAATGAGCATCAAGACACTTTTTGAAGATTGCCAGGATGGGTGACTGTACCACCTCATGGGGGAGCCTGTTCCATACCTTCAGTACTTGACTTGTAAAGTATTGTTTTCTTATGTCTAGCTTGAAGCAATCTTCAGTCAGTTTGTGCCTGTTATTTCTAGCAATTGAAACTGCAGCAGCAGCCTGCTGAAACCCAGTGTGCAGGTCTGGGTGCCCGAGCCCCCCTGGAAGAGCTGGGGAAATGATCAGAGAGCTGGGGGAAGCAATCAGAGAGCTGGGAAATTGAACCGGGAGCTGGGGGAATATTCAGGTCCCTGAACACTCCTCCAGTTCCTGGTTGGATTCCCCAACTCCCTGATCTTTCCCCCACCTCTCTGATTACTCCCCTAGCTCTTCTTGGGGATGACAGCAGGCTGCCACTGCCGGCAGGGACCGGCTCTGGGCACAGCCTGTGCCAAGTGTTGGGAAGACTGGGGCTGGTGCTGGCCCCAGCCAGCTGTGGCAGTTCGCTGTCATCCTGCACACAAATCTGGGGGCCCGCACCCTCCGGGAGGAGTCTGGCACAGATCTGCAGCCAGCCCAGGGGATGTGGGCCCCTGGATCTGCATGTGGGATGACAGCACGCTGCCACTGCCAGCTGGGGCCAGTGACAGCACTCGGTTCTTTCTGGTGCTTGGCGCGGGCTGCACCGGGCAGACTCAGGTGCTGGCGCTGGCCCCAGCTTGCAGCAGCAGCAAGCTGTCATCCCACGCACAGATCTGGGGGCCTGCACCCCACAGGAAAAGTCTGGCAGAGCCCCACAGCCCTTATGGGGGTGCAGGCCCCATATCTGAGCGCAGGATGAGAGCAAGCTACCGCTGCCAGCAACGGATAAGAGTTTTGCTTTGAACAGTTTGAGGTGCAGTTTCCCAGATCCCCAGAAACCCCTATACCTATCTCTTTGAAGCTTAGCAGGATTCATGCCCTCAGAAGAAACTACCATCCCCGCAATTTTTATGCAAATCAGGCAAGAAATGACAAAGTTATAGGCATTTTCATGGTTCCCCATTATAGCCTATGGGCAAAACATCAAAACGAAATGGAACAGTGCTTCAAAATGAAACGACGAAACGAAACGCTGTCCCGCTTCAAAAGGGCAAAACAGAAGTCAAAACGAAATGCTGCTGTTACACACAGCCCTACTGGCTAGTGTAGCACTGCTGAGCCTGTAAGTGTGTTGTGGATTGTTTCTCCCTGGATGGAGCACTTTGCATTTCCCTGTATTAAATATCAGGTTGAGGTCAGCCCACCTTGTGAACCTGTCCAGGTCAGCCTGTAATGCCATGCTGTCCTGGAGCATGACCACACCCCACATAATTTGGTGTTGTCAGCGAACTCTGCCAGCTCACATTTAATATCCAAATCCAAATCATTGATGAACATGTTGAAAAGTACTAGTCTGAGTACTGAGCCCTGAGGGACACCACTGGTCACCTTCTGCCATGATGACTCAGTCCCATCTATCAGTACTCTCGGAGTCCTACCACGGATCCAGTTTCCTAGGCACCAGACCATATAAAAACAGTATTTTTCCAATTTAACCATGAGGACATCATGGGAAACCAAGTTGAAGGCCTTTTTGAAATCCAAGTGTAAGACATCAACCTCATTTCCCCTATCCAGGCAGGAAGTTACCTGATCGTAGAAGGAATTGAGGTTGGTTTGGCATGAACTGTTCATAATTGTGGAATCATAAAAAGAAAAAAAAAATATAAATGCCTTAAACTTTGCTCATACAAGTTATAAGATGACATAACCTCTTTGTGGGGAATTGCTGGCTCTGCATAGTAGAACAGATAAGGGAAAGTGTTTGTTCTTTGTCACTGCTCTGCCACTGCTTCGCTCACCGCGGCCTTGAAGATAGCAGAAAAAAAGTATGTAAAACTCTGATTTCCAGGTGCAAGAAGTGGGTGTTAGTTCTCCTTGTCTCCCCCATAATTCCCATCCTGATAACAGCCAAGCAGTAATGAACTAGTGTTTGTAGCTGCATTTTCTAGCAAACTCCACTACATGATCACGTGAATTGTAAGTGACTGTTAAAAAGTATATGTCTCCTGATTTTGCTCTTGGGGGGAACCCCTTCCAAGTGCTTGGGAAATCCATGTCACTTTAGAGTCCCCCCTACAGCTATAGTTTCTTTTGAATAAAAGCTTCTGCTGACCTGACCCAAAAGTATGCTGCGTGTGTTTCCACAACATAATGAAGCCATGTTGGCTATCCTGCAGAATACTGTTAGTCTGTTAGCCTGTTTGTAATGGACTCTTTGATAATGTTTTCCAGGATTTTACCTGAGATTGAGGTAAAATTGATTGGCCTGTAACTCCCAGGGTCCTCCTTTCTCCCTTTCTTAAGGATAGGCATGCCACTGGCCTTCTTCCAGTCTTCCTGGATCTCTCCAGAGTGCCACTAATCTTCAAATAACATGGCTATAGTTTGTGCAGTGATGTCAGCTAGTTCTTTTAGCACTCTTGGGTGTAGTTCATTTGGTGACCTGTAGACATTTAGTCTTTGTAAATGCTCCCGCACAAGATCTACATCACTATGGGACGGTGGTTGGCCCCACCATGATCATGCTGCATCCTATCAAGCAAGCTAACACCCTTGGACTGCTAGAATATACCTGGACTTTAAAAAAATCCTTTGATCTGGTGTCCTATAACCTCTTCATGAAAAAATTGGCCAGCTGTGGCCTCTGCTACACCACAGTCCGATGGCTGGGAAATTGGCTCCGAGGTCCGACCCAGAAAGTAATGGCCGATGGCAGTGAGTCATTATGGCACTCTATGACCAGTGGCATCCCCCAAAGCTCTGTCTTTGGACTGGTTCTCTTTAACATCTTTATCAATGATGTGGACATTGGTGTCAGAAGTGCACTGGCTAAGTTCACTGATGACACTAAACTTGGGGGTATGTGCCCACACCTGAGGACAAGCTAGTGATCCAGATTGACTTAGATAAGCTGAGTAAGTGGGCAGACATAAGTCTGATGAGTTCAGTGCCGATAAATGCAAGGTACTCCACCTCGGGGGGAAAAACCCTGCAGCATACTTATAGGCCTGACAGTGTTACACTTGCTAGCATCACTGATGAAAGAAACTTGGGGGTCATGATTGACCACAAGATGAACATGAGCCACCAATGCAATGTCGCAGCTGGTAAAGCAAACAAAACCCTGGCTTGCATTTATAGATGCTTCTCAAGTAAATCTCAGGATGTCATCCTCCTGCTGTAGTTGGCCTTGGTGAGGCTGTGGCTGAAATACTGCATCCAATTCTGGGCTACACAATTCAAGAAGGATGTCAAGAGCTTGAGAGAGTCCAGAGTAGAGCCATGCACGTGATCAGAGGGCAAGAGAAAAGGCCTTATGAAGAGAAGCTGAGAGCCATGGGATTCTTTAGTCTGGAAAAGTGCAGGCTCAGGGGGGACCTGGTGGCTGCCTATAAATACACGAGAGGTGTTCATTGAGCTCTGGGAGAACGTCTGTTCACCAGAGCGCCCCAAGGTAAAGTAAGGACCAATGGTCATAAACTCCTCCAAGACCATTTTAGGCTGGACATAAGAAAAAATTTCTTTACTGTCCAAGCCCCAGGACGTGGAATAGATTCCCTCCAGATGTGGTACAGGTACCTACTCCGGACTCATTCAAGAAATGCTTGGATGCTTATGTTGCTGGGGTTCTTTGACCCTACCTTACTTCCTGTCCCTGAGGCAAGGGACTGGACTTGATGATCTTCGAGGTCCCTTCCAGCCCTAAGGTTTATGAAATCTATGAAATACTGACACGAAGTATTCATTCAGGAGTTCACTTTTGTCTTGAGTGTTGGGTATTAGCTGTCCCTTTTTAGTTGTCAGGGGTCCTATGCTTTCCTTATTTTGTTTCCTACTCTCTACATATCTAAAGAAGGACTTTTTGTTGTCCTTGATTTTGGTTGCCAGTTGTATTCTGTTTGTGTTTTTGCTGCCCTGATCAGCTCCCTACAGGCGTGGATTATTGCTGTGTACTCCTCTTTGGTAGCAATTCCTCACTTCCATCCCTTGTAGCCTTCTCGTTTTGATTTTAGTCTCCTATGAGTTGACATCAGTGTTGGTTTTTTTTTAAGTTGGCCTTGAGTATGTCCCTGAAGTGCTTTCTCTGCCCTCCTCATGAGCATACACCTTGGCCTTCTGTAAGCAATGACTTCCAAGGTATGGACAATACTCAACATTCTCCAGAGTCTCACCATAGATTTGGATTACCAGAGATGGGGAATATTCATTAGGAACTTGTTAATGGAGGACCTTAGTCTTCTGAATATTAAGTGTTGTTCTCATTTTCTTGTATGCCTCAGTAAAGATGTTGAGGATTGTCTTAAGGTCTGCTTCTGAGTCAGCATATACTACAGTATCGTCAGCATACTACAGCTCAAGATTGAGGTCAGGGTGGTCTTGGTTTTGACTTAGAGTTAGTTGAGGTTAAATAGCTTCCCATTCATTTAGTAGTTTAGCTCCACTCTGGCTGGAAGCTTGTTGGTGGCCAGATGTAGCATTGAGACAAGGAATATTGAGAAGAGTGTTGGAGCAATGATGCAGCCTTGTTTAACTCTCATTTTAACCCCAAAGGGATCTGCAGTAGATTCATTACTGAGAACCACCACTCACATGCCATCATGGAGCAGACAGAAAATGGTGACAAATTTTGGTGGGCATCCGTACTTCAGAAGGATCCTCCACAACTCCAGAGTTGAAAGCTTTCATGAGGTCAAAGAAGGCCATGTAGAGAGGCTTTTGTTGTTCCCAGCATTTCTCCTAAAGCTAGTGAGCTGTCAAAATCATATTAGTTGTGCCTCTTGATGCCCTAAACCCACACTGAGATTCTAGGAGGAGCTCTTCAGCAAGTGGAAGGAGACGTTCAGAAGGATTCTCAGAATTATCTTTCCTGTGGTGGACAACAAGGCTATCCCGCTGTAGTTTCCACAGTCAGACTTGCCTCCTTTCTTGAAGATTGTCATAATCATGGCAGCCCTAAGTCATCTGGGATTTCATTATCAATCCAAATCCTTAAGATGAGGGCATGAACCTGTGATGATGTGAGCTCTTCTGCCCCCTGGCTGAAGATTTCCATGAGGATTCCATACATTCCAGATGCCCTGTCATTCTTCATCTGCTCGATCCATTTCCTTCAACTAGGTTTGGAGGGATTCCGAGATTATCTCTGACAGAATGGAGTTCATAACAGTCTCATCAACAACAGAGTCTTAATTGAGAAGGTCTTGAAAATGATTCTTTCAATGGGCATTGATGGCTCCCCTTTCCTTGATTAGGTCTCCTCCAATCTTTAGGTTTCAAGGGGGTTGGTCCCTGAGGGCACTTATCCATGTTACACCTCTCTTGTTTCCACGTTACACTTTTCCTGTGTCCACGTGACAAAAATTGCCATTAAGCTAGCTAAACTGCAGTTGTGTATCCATGTTATCATCTTATTTTATCGTTGGGGGGAGTTGTGGTAATTTAAAACACCTCTGACATGTTTTATTTTTAGCTCCTGAAGTTCTTCCATGAGGGTTATTTTTATCATTTTAAATCTGTAACATGGGTCTGACTTATGCCAAAAAATGTGATTTTCCCTGCTTTGCAACTATTGCACCACCAGGTGCTGCTTGGGTTCACTTGTAAATCCATGGAAATCCATGGAAGTTCATCTAATTTCTCCTGCACTGATTCAACCAGGTGCTAATCTTGCAAATTTTTACTGATTATTTTATTACTTATTAGATTAATTAAAAATGATATGTAAAAAAACCCATGTTCTGCCTTTTCACACACACCACGCTTCTGGCTGTTCTTTTCCCCACTGTGCTGCTGCCACTTATCAGAGGTGGCCAGCCTCAGCTGCCTTCTACCCAGACCCCAAACTATTTTTTCCCTGCTCCTGTCTGGAGTTGGCAGCACCCTCGCCCCAGTGCTCCCCCCAACAGTGTTGTTATCCTCCACCCTCACTATGCTGCTGATTATCACAGTGAGCTGGCTAGCCAACCAGCCTCAGCCTCTTTCCACCCGGACCCCACACATGTTTTTCCCTGCTCCCGTGTGGAGTAGAGGGCACCCCCACCCCCATCTTCCCCCCCAAAAGTCCCACTATCCCCCACCCCTGCTGTGCTGCCACTTATCATAGTGAGCCAGCCAGCCACCCTCAGCTGCATTCCACCCGGACCCCAAACTTTTTTTCCCTGCTCATGCCTGGAGTTGGGGGCACCCCTGTGCCAGTGTTGCCCCCAACAGTACCACTAGACCCCAACCCCACTGTGATGCCACTTATCACAGTGAGTCAGCCAGCCAGCTTCAGCTGCATGCATTCCACCTGGACCCCAAACTTTTTTTACCCTGCTCCTGCCTAGAGTTGGGTCACCCCTACCCCCATCCTCCCCCCAGCAGTGCCGTTATCCTTCACCCCCACTGTGCTGCCATTTATCACAGAAAGCCAGCTGGCTAGCCAGCCTCAGCCTCTTTCCACTGGGACCCTAAACTCTTCCCCAAACCCCTGCTGGCTAGCTAGCCTCAGCCACTGCTATTTAATTCCACTGCCCCCAACTATTTTCCTGTTTCTCTTCCACCCAAATGCAAATGTTTTTGCGTTTTTTCAGTTCCAGTAAGCACTAAAGAAACCACACATATCATGGATATTAGTGAGAAGTTGAATCTCCTTAGCCTTGCCTTCCCACCGTTCCCATCACAGTGAACCGGCCAGCATTCCTCAAGACATGTATCTGCTCTTTCTCTACAGCAGAAAGTTTGGATTCCAGATGCAAGGCACTGTCCAGGCTAGGGCAGATACCCCTCATTCATATTAGGTGGTTACTCCTAGAGATCCTCTCCATAGGAATCGAGAGCATTTCCATCATATTCCACCTGTCTACTATACTAGGTCAAGATGTATGTCAGTTTCATAGATTCATAGAAGTTAGGGTTGGAAGGGACCTCAACAGATCACCAAGTCTGACCCCCTGCCTAGGCAGGAAAGAGTACTGGGGTCAGATGACCCCAGGTAGATTCCAGATTTTGGCCACCCTTACCATGAAGAAGTTTTTCCTGATATCTAGCTTAAATCTGCTCTCTGTCAGTTTGTGACCATTGTTCCTTGTTACCCCGAGAGGTGCCCTGGTAAACCGAGCATATCTGATCCCTTGCTGCATCCCCCTGATGAATTTGTAGGCAGCCTTCAGATCACCTCTCAGCCTTCTCTTGCAGAGGCTGAAGATGTCCAGGTCCCACAGTCTCTCCTCATAGGGCTTGTTCCATAAGCCCCTAACCATACGAGTGGCCCTCCTTTGGACCCTCTCAAGTCTATCAACATCCTTCTTGAAGTACAGCACCCAAAACTGGATGCAGTACTCCAAGTGCAGTCTGACCAGTGCTGCACAGAGGAGAAGTATCACCTCCTTGGTTCTATTTGTCATGCATCCGCTGAGGCATGATAAAATGCGGTTAGCTTTGCTGGTGATTTCGTCACACTGACGACTCATGTTCATCTTGGAGTCCACTATGACTCCAAGATCCCTTTCTGCTTCTGTGCTGCTGAGAAGGTCACTTCTGAGCCATTAAGTATGCTGGATATTTTTGCACCCTAGGTGCAGCACTCTGCACTTGTCCTTGTTGTACTGCATCCTGTTGTGTACTGCTCACTTTTCTAACCTGTCCAGGGCTGCCTGCAATCATTCCCTACTCTCCAGAGTGTGCACTTCACCTCACAATTTAGTATCATTCACAAACTTGGACAGAGTACACGTCACACCTACATCCAAGTTACTGATGAAGATATTGAAGAGTACAGGTCCAAGGACCCAATCCTGCAGGACCCCACTATCTACCTCCTTCCAGGTTGATACCGACCCGTCTGCTACCACTCCTTGGGTGCAACCGCTAAGCCAATTTGCCATCCACCGGACCGTGTAAACATGTATGTCACAGCCTCTTAATTTATTTATGAGAATGGGCTGAGATACTGTATCAAAGGCCTTGCTAAAATCCAAGAAAACAACATCCACCTCTACTCCAGCATCAAGCATTTTGTGACCCTGTCATAAAATGAAACCAGATTGGCCAGGCATGATCTACCTGCTATGAATCCATGCTGGTTGCCCTGCTGCATTATTTTTCCCACTGGACTCCCACAAATACGATCCTTCATAATCTTTTCAAAGACTTTTCCAAGCATGGAGGTGAGACTGACTGGCCTATAATTATTTGAATCCTCCTTCCTCCCCTTCTTAAAAATAGGGACTACACTGGCCGTTTTCCAGTCCTCCGGGACCTGACCCAAGCGCCATGAGTGCTCAAACAGCTGTGCCAGTGGTTCTGCTGTGACACTGGCCAATTCCTTCAGTACTCTCAGATGCAGCTCATCTGGGCTTGGTGACTTAAACACATCCAGTCCATCCAAGTGACTCTGCACCAAGTCACCGTAGACAGCTGGTCCTTCTGATGCCCATCTAAGAACCTATTAGGAACTTATCTTGAACTCTGTTCAAGAACACGGAGGCAAAAAACTCATTGACTAACTCAGCATTGCCCCCGCTATCTGTCACTGATTTCTCCTTCTTGTTTAGTAGGGGTCCTATGCTGCCCTGCACCTTCCTTTTACTCCCTACAAAAATAGTTTTTGTTGTCTTTAATTTTTGTTGCCAGCCTCAGCTCTGTAGTTGCTTTGGCCTTTCTAACTGCCCCCCTTCAAGTGCAGGCCAAGTAGGTATACTCCTCCTTGGTAGCCCCCCCCCCCCCCCCCCCCCCGCTTTCACCGCTTGCCTTCTTTTTTGCCCTTCAGTTCCCCTGGATTTCCCTGTTTAGCCAAGAAAGTTTTTTGGCTCCTTTCCGCCTTTTCCCTCATTCTGGGATTATCTCCATTTGCACCCAAAGGATCGCTTTCTTTAGGAACGACCAGCCTCCCTGGACTCCCATCTTGCCAATACTCTTATCCTGCAGTCCATCATTGACTAAATTCCTAAGCACACTGAAGTTTGCCTTCCTAAAGTCAAGCACTTCCACCCTCCTAGTTCTACCAAATAGATTAGATTTTTTAATCTATCCACTTTAAATGAAAAGACTTATTGATGTTTCTGTTTTGATTATTCTCTTTTTGCAGGGAAGTGAGTGGTAAAGGCTCACAAGAGAGTGATGTGCTTGTCATCTCTCCTCTCAAGATGATTTTGCAGTTTTTTTGGAAATGCTTTAAGTTTCTCCTGAGAAAGGGGAATGTAGTAGTAGTAAGAGTTAACTCCCTTCCTGAGGGCTGACATGATGGCATCAACAGAAAGTTGTCAGCCATGTTTGTGTGTATGTGTTAGTTGCAATAAAGCCCTTTTGAGAACAAGAAGTCTCCCAGCCTTTTCCTGATAGCATAAATGGATTTTTGGGAATTCGAGAAGGGTGGAATAAAATCACACTTAGGTGCCTAAGTCCATTTATGCTCCTAATAGGTGAAACAGAAGCTGGCCCTGTGTGTGGAGCAACCTGCCTTGACACACAGGGTGGTCTTTAAAGCATTTCTAATATGTGCACCATAGACTGCTCTCCCCAATCTATTGTGGTTGTAAAAAAATAGGAGTCAGAGCATAAGGCAGGGAAAGAAACAAAACAGGTAACAAAGAAATCACACATTCCCCAAGAGACTGGACTTCCTGCCAGGCTTAGTGGAGGTCCTGCCCCCATACGTCCCATAGATTGCCATGTTAGGCACAGGAATAAATGGACCAAGGGAAAAGAACTGACCCTACCCATCAGTAAGAAAAACTAGACCCTTACAGCTGGGGCCTGGACCGTGTGAACAAAGTCCCTATCAGGAGAAGGAGGCGCCTCCCCCTACGCTTGTACATACTCCTTATAGAGAATACCACTAAGCCCACGCTTGTCTTACCTGCTTCAGTGCTTTGTGGGCCATGTTCCCATCTGCACACACACTGCACTGCCACTATCTGAACTATGCATTTGCCATTTAATCTGGATCTTCTGGTGCAACCACAGCAGGGCCAGACTCACCTCTGTAGGCTCCAGAACAGGTTCATCTAAGTCCATCTTTTCAGCATACGCCTGGAGAAGCGTGAATATGTCCTTCGACCTGATGGCTTTCTGCAACCCCCGATGCAGGGCAGTTGAGCTCTCACTGCTCCTCTTAGCATATTTCCTCTCAGCATATTTGGAAATAATGTAATCTTTCCGAAGGGCCCTGGAGGGAATCAGCATTAGGAAACAAATAAGAATTCACACAGAAGGCCCCTCCATTATGAGTATTCCTGCTCAGGTCTGCTCAAAGCAGACACAGACCTGAAGCCAAGGTGCCCAATTAACCACCTGAGGAACAGTGTTGCACCTTCTCATCCTTATCTGCTCCTCCTGTTCCCCTGCTGTCACCTCAATCCTGCTCTAGTAAATCTGCTAACTCTACTAATATTTTGGTAGCTTTCTTAAAGCCCCAGCTCCTTAAGCTGGGTAATTAGAGAAGAACTTTAGCTTTCATAAAAAAATATATCAATTTGTAGCCCTCATGGCTGCACAGAATGGCTGGAAAACAGCTCAAAGGTGACATCAACCTGAAGGCAAAACAATGAATAAAACCTCTCTATTTGTGTAATCAAAAGATTTTTTTTAAAGCCATTTCATAATATTTTGGGCTTGACACAGTATTTGATGCACTTTGATAAGTGTCACTATCCTGGGCTACACTGACATTGTCCTGATTGCTAATGCAGCCTTCCAGAGCCTTATTAATTTCACTGTGTAGCACCAGAACTGGAATCAAATCCAAGGTGCAATAGCAATGGGGTACGGATGGGAGAACAGAGAATGCCAGCACACCCTCCCCTGCAACCTTCCATCAAATAGCTGTTTCACGGGTTTTCCCCAGGGATAACTTCAGCATTTCTTTAATAATAGAAGGTAATGATGGAGACATCTATTTATTTTCCAGCATTTTGTCCCATCTAGTTTCAAATATTCTGAATCATAGGACTCCTGTCCAGTTCCCTGAGCATCTTCTTGTATATCCCATGGGAAGCAGGGTTTACTGGGAGTCAGTGGGCATTTACCCTCTCCAGACTTCATCACCCTTAGTCTCAGTTCTGCCCCATAGATTAAACTAATAATTTCTGGCCTTAGAGTGAGCATGACAAGGTTTCTACCCTTCCTTACAAATAGCCTCTCTTGCACCCTGATTATTGTTCATGCTCTGCATAAACTTCTTCCTGGCTATTTATGTCTTACTGACAGAAATGCCCAAAGATGAATGCAGTATTCATACAGCAGAAGGGAGAGTTTATTTGGTCTTAATGTTCACTGAAATATTGTCTTGCATTTTCCAAACTGGACTTTGTGTTATTTTCTCCTCCTACTTCCATTGCCTTTGTAGGGATTTCTGCCTTCATACCTGTTTGAGCCAGTTCCTGATTTAGGGCCTGATTCAAACCTGTGCTGCCAAAATTGTTGTCAAGTTCTGCCATTCCAATTTAACAGCATCCTATGTGCCACTCAGCAATACAGGGCACAGGAACCTGGGCCTGGAATGTGATCTGAAATATCATTATTGTGGAATTCCTTCTCTCCTCCCAATCATAACTGAAGATCTTGCACCCACATCTCTACAACTGTATGTGACCCCTTCTCATCAATGATGCTTTCAAGAGTGTTCAAAATTCCAGTTGCTCCCATTGACATAAATGGAAATATATCACTACAATTAATGGGGACTGGTCACCCAGTCCCCAAAGAAGTTTTGAAAGACTCATATCCATCCTGCTGCCACTATACGAGCTTCTCCCCTGACAATTTTTCTTTGTGATATACCCATTCTCTCTTGCTCTTCATCTCATCCTTACTATCACAGACCAAGCAATTCACTCATTCTACCTTCTGCAAGTTCTCACCCACTTCATCCCAGCACTTTCTCTGTAGTGATGAGTTTTTCCAGTGCAAAGTGCCCCTTGTCCTGCTTTTGCAGCATGATACTTCTGCTTTGGTGATTCCTTTGGCTTTGGCTCTCCCTCTAGTTTTGCACTTCTGATACAAGGATTCTTCCTCTAACCTTCACTATGCTTTAAGCAGCCCCCTTGTGAAGTCTTATTGACTGCCTTTGGTCCCTCCCATCCCCTTAATGAAAGGAATTGAGGCCCATTCGGTTGAGCCTATAGCAGGAGCTCTTAGACTATGGTGCTGTTCTCTATATGATGTATTACAGACAAGCTTATGAACCCTAAGTGAAGCTGGAGCTCTGTGCAAACACTCAGGGTGATGGTCTGCTGCCTAAGAAGCCATATTTAAGCCTGCGCCCTAGGAGAGAACACAGTTACTTGTGATGGCATAGCATGAGATCCCAAAGAGCCCAAAGAGTTGAGCATGCCTGGTCTCATACATTCTACTCTTGTACAACTATCCATTGCTGGAGGACCCTGGGCATCTGTCCTTAGAAACAGGACATAGAGTGCATTCAAATGGGAGGTCAGAGTGCAGGGAGTGGATAAATCTCTACAAGGCCCCATATTTAATTTATGAAGCAGGTGAGGGCTGGCTTGGGACTTCTGAGAAGGAACTTACATATCACTGTGTATCGCTGGCTTCAGTGAAGAGCTGGGAAGATTGGCTTCCACGATGTTATTAAAACCAGAATTGCCAATATTCTTAGCCAACTGCAAAACAAACAAGCTAGAGACTAGTTGGTGCAATGTACTGCAAAGCTGAACCATGTGCCAGCTGCAAAGGGGTATGGAGACCTGGGAAGTCAGGGTTGTGGCAATCCCTAACATAGGGACCCTGACTCCTCTGTAAGGTGCAGTGAAGCTCCAATGCATATTATTCCTGTTTGTGCTCTCAGCATGCCACTACCCAAGGTTTGCAAGTCCCTTAGGTAGCCCAAAACCTGTATTTCTAGCTGTAGAGCATTTACTAAGCTGCCAGAAGCAGGTAAGGCATCAAGAGGTAGCAAAGGGATACCTGAGTTGGTGACATTACCCCCAGGACCCCTCTAAAATGCCACATATGGCTCTTATCTCCTCCCCTCTCCCAGTATCAGCGCTATACCCTCATCATCAACTAAGGTCCCATCCTGGTTTAGAGACGTGGCCCTGATGTCTCTACTAATGACTAGTAACTTTGATCCACCATCTAATATCTTGCCATTGCCAACACTATAGCAGCCCCTCTCCCATAGCTGCCAGTCCCCTCCCTTTCCCTCCCCTCCCACCATTCAATGCACTCCTCCATGAGAACTAGCAAGCAGACTGGAAATTATACAGGTAGCTCTGTACCAAGAGCTCAGAAGTTGCCAGTTTATCCAGGGACAGTGACTGGATGCGGGAAAGGTGCACACCCATCTCCCGGTGAATACCAGAGCACTCAATGCAGATCAGGATGCCCAGGTTAATGGAGAGCCAAGTGGGATCTGTTAGGGCGACACCGTGTGCTGAGGTTAGTATGAACCTCTATTTGGAAATACCAGATAGCCACAGCATAGGTCAAGTGACTGCCAACTACTCAACCTCCAAGGATTGTCTCCCAATCCTGTGGCCCCAACCCAAGCATCAGTTGTGGTGAAAATGATGCAAAAGATGAAAGTAAAAACTGGCATGGAAAGTGAGGAACCAATTCTGTGCCCCAACCCAGAGGTCTGTTGCAGTCCTCAGCAACGGACAGATGAGCATTGGGAAGCCCTTGCCAAGCCTAGATCTAGTCTAGCCAACTTCTCCTTTTTCTTCCATGCAGCCTCTGGTGCTAAGGGAAGGAATAAAGTTCAATGTGCTTGGATGGTTCCTTTGGCCATGGATAGGCAGTAGGTATAGTTTGGGGAGGCCAGGGGTGGCAGAGAACTTGACAACAGACTCAGCTCATTGCCAGCTGGCCAGAGCCAAGCATCCATGCCAGAGAGAGGAATGTGAGAACATTATAGGGGAAATCACATGTCCCTGAGCCATGAGAACTGTGAGGACTTGGGTCTGACTGTACAGAACGGGTCAAATCTTCAGAATGGGGAGTTCTTTGTGTAGCAAAGCTTTCAAAGTTATTTGAACTCATTTTAGTGGTTTTCAAGTAATTTGAATCCCTTTTAGTGGCAGTGGAAAGGACATTCCCTGTGGTCATCTTCAATCACTGCCACATTTCTTCTGTTAGTGTATGGGAGTGGACAGGCATGCAGGCCTAGCTGTCCAAATGCTATGGCTGTAGACGATGGAATCATCATAATTCTGAGGAGCAATGCTAATGCATCACCAGAAGTTTAGGGCTCCCACACACCCAAATATACAAGGTCCACAGAGACTGCCTGGCCATTACTACTCAGAGTGCTAGAGCTCTGAGAGGGCATAAAACCACTCACTGAGCTTTAAAGGTTTTTAACACTCCTGGAGCTTCCCAGTTGGAGAGAGGTTGTTTTTTCACAGAAATGTCATCTCACTCTGTGCTGCTGGACATTGAGATGTGGGCCCTGTTCCTGATTTGCACTCTAACTCATTCTGTCCTCTCTGTGTCTCAGTTTCCCCCTCTGGGAAATGGGGCCAGCTCTGAGGATGCTTGACAGGAGTTAGAACTCGGGTGATTTTCATGCCTGTGTTCCTGCACAGACAGCCAGTTCAGGATGAAGTGAAAGTACTACCACTGGGAAGAATATTTCTTGTTCCACATATGCTCATTACAGTGGTTGGTAGAGAGTAGCACAAAGCAGTTCAGGGACTGATGAGGGCCAAGTGCAGGTGGGAAGAGGGAGGTCAATGGCAGGACTGATAGTAGCTTCCATGCCAGAGTTGGGGAAGTGCCTGACTGTGCAGAAACTGTGCATGTCCTTCATTCAGAACAAAATCCCTGCACTCTTACCTGGCGACGAGCAGTCACAGCAGGCCCTGTTCCCTGGCAAGCACTTTATCTCCTCAATAATGGCCCTTGTCAGCTCCTCCATACTGTTCTCTCCACTCCCTTGGCCCCTGTTGAAGGCCACATTCAGAGCCTCTTCCTTGCTGTTGCTGAGAACAGAAATCCAGCTGCACAAAGGAGGGAATTGATGTTGTTACAGGGATGCTTCTGCTCGCTGCCCTGCCTGGAGAGCTCATGTTGCAAGGACATGCTCAGCAAGCATCAGGAGTGCAGCATGTCTCTGTGCTTCAGTGCATAGGGGGAGGGTGGCCATACAGCAAGGCCTCTACCCTAGGCTGTAGCTCCACACATGTTTTAAAGTGCAAGGCAGGTTGCAGTTGAAAATCATAGGGTTGGAAGGGACCTCATGGCTCCTCTGGTCCACACCCCTAAATAAATGTAGAATGTGCTAATTTCTATACCATCCCAGGCCAAATGCTACCTCCTAGAGGGTAGGGAGGACATAGGGCAGTGTCTAAAAAGCATAGGCTTTATGGTCCAACTGCTGTGGCATATAAGGAGTAGAATGGTCCAAAAAGCTTGCTTCCAGAAACTCTTTGACAAGTAGCCCTTTTACTGGCAGATTCCTCAGCCCCCACACCAGGACTTACGCAATACATTCCTGCTCATCCTCCGCCAAAAAGTGGTACGTGCGATTATCTGAGACACACAAAACCATTTATGTTTAGTACTGAAAGTACCCAGCTGAGAAAGGTCTTGGTTTTTATAAAGAGCACTAAAGAACTGCTGAAAACTGGCCCCCTGTGTTTCCAAGACAGTCGTGTGCAGGATGCAGACAGTGGATATTGCTAAATTAATCCATTGCTAAATTAACCCATGCAAGCAAACCACATCTGGTAATACACTGTCTGCAACCTCTTGCCCCCTTCCCAGGACTGTCTCACTCTGTTTCTGCCCAGGGTATGGTGGTGTGACCTTGGAGTAGCCAGCTGCAAGAAACGACCGCAGGTTTGTTCTGGCCTGTATGCCCCATGGTCTCAGTAGCCTGAGGCTGTGGCAGTGCCACCTAGTTGAGATACCCTTAGCTGCTCTGTTAATTGTTTCTCAGACCACAGTCCATTTCAAGAACTATCCCTGGCATTGTTCCTTCCTAGGAGTGTGTAAGAGACAGGAAGTTTTGCAATGATTCTGAGTACTAGCATGATACCAGTAAATATTGTCTGCTCCTGGCTAAACTCCTGCTCTTATAATGGCAGTTGTACAGCACCTCCCTTTACATCTTTCCCATATTAAGGCAGTGCTACATATTCCTTACAGACACTCAGTGTGTGCATCTTTCTTGCTAATTCCACTGTTTAGTTCTTCTTTTGTCACACTGCCTCAGCTCTGCATTTGTCAGGTAGTTTGGGATAATACTTCAAAATAGCAACTAACAACCCTACCCCATATCCTGGGTCAAGCCAGAAGTGTCAAACAATATGTCACCACCACCACTTAAGCAGACTGTCTGCCCTGAAGCTTGCTGCTTATTCATGTTGTTCCTCTGAGCATGCAATTGCCTCTGGGATGCAGGATCACTTTGACTTGGGAAGCTGCCTGCTTCTCTGCACTTTTCCTTGAGGAAGTGCAAATTAAATGACAGGACTTACGTGAAATGAGATCAAAGCACTTCCTGTCATCCAAATTTGGCTTCACTTGGCAAGTGAGCAAATTTAGTTTGGCTGGTAAACGGTGCAGCTAATGGATGAAAGAAAGAAGCCTCAGTACTTGCAGCATTACTCAGAAAGAACTCTTTATGGCAGGTCCTTTTCATGCAGGTGAGATCATGGTGCTAGTCCCCAGGGGTCTCAAGTCACTAACTTCCCCAGGAACCCAATTAATCTACCCTTGCTGCTGCCTACATTAATAATAATGGATGGAATGGCAGCAATAACCTTTCAAGTCTAGATGTGCCTCCGCTTCATGCAAGCATTCAAGTCAGGCAAGGACCTTGTGTGCTTGCCTTCAACTTGCCTTTCAACAGAAAGACTGCAGCAGGATCAAATGAAGCCACGGACTCTGTGGATAACTAAGTATTAACCATCTGCTCTGACCCTGCACAAAACCAAGGCCAGAATCTAGCAGCTCCTCAGGTTCTCTATGCACTACTGAAAGGCAGGGCACGGTATGGCACCTTATAGAATAACACATCTAACTACCTCTCTCCTTGCCAGTGATTCTCAACTGGGGTGCTGCAGTACCCTGGGGTACCACAAGATCCTTTTAAGGGTGCCATACTGCCCACCTCCTGAGGAAGTAATTGTTCTCATCCCCTCATCTGGCATCTTGCATCTGCCACAGCAATCCCAGCAGTGCTTGCAGATGATCCTTTGAGAATTACTGCCATTGCTGTCCTCCCCTCCACTTCTCTGCCTTCCAAGAGCCTCTGTGCCATCTGTCACCATGCTCCCAGCTGTGGGTCAGCAAACAGATGGGTGGGTGAATGTGGGGACAGAGCTACACTTTGCAGCTTGGCTTGTCTGCCTTCCTCCTCCCATACTCCCAGGGCCAACCAGAGGGGCTATGGGGTGGTTGCTGGCATGTAAGACCTTGCAGGAGCAGCCTTATGGCAGGGACTGCCTTGGCCTTCCCAGGTACTGGGGGTTGGGAAGGGAGCAGACAGTGAAAAGAGCATAACATAACAGGGTCAGATTCTGTTTCACCACCCTAACCTGGCACCAGCTAAAGCAGTGCATCTCAACCTCCACAGCCTTCCTGAATTTAGATTCTAGCTCACTTATTCCCAATTAGGGTGCGAGGGAATTCAGAAAAGTTATGGAAGGATACCTTGAGGCTAAAAAGGTTGAAAACCACTGCTCCATGCACTATGTGGTGAAAGTGACAAAGGCACCAATCCCTACCGTGCTGTGAGAGATGGTGAGATAGCCATTCCTGACAGTGCACTTCCTCTTCTGCCAGACCTTTCTCAGCCTGAAAATTAACATACAATTTTGTATTTAAAAAGAAATCTGAACTCAACCAGGCAGACCAGCTTACCAAAATAATTAAAGCACTGACTCACACCATTAAGGGCAGCAGGAGTTGAGATGAGGGAGGTAGCAAGTCTAAGGCCACTGTTAATGCTTCTGGTGCAATGGTATGACTGAATCTGGTGAGGTTTGCAAAAGGAGTTCTTGGCTTATGTGAGCTGAATGTGATCGGTTGCTATTGATAATCAACAACTTGAGGGGAGAACCAACATAACCCCTTATTGGGTGCAATGTATAGAACATCTTCCTAAGGGATGTCTGTGCCAGACCTGCACAACTGACTGCTAACTCCAGGCCACTCAACTCCCATTCAGTTCTAGCTATAGGAGTTTCACAGCAAACATCCAGGGCTATTAATTGTACTCTGCCACTTCCACCCCTAGGGTGGGCTTCTCAGACCAGCTTTCCCCAGACTATATCACACTGCAGAAGTGAGGTAAACCTGCTTGCAGATGTTACATCATTTGGAAGACAGACTAATCATTATCAGAGTCCCCATGTTGAGGGTGATTAGCAGACTGCTGGTACAACAGACATGTGTCAGTCTGTTGTTTCAAAATAAAGCCTTTTCTTTTGTATAATGATTTGTTCTTGCCAGTAAGATTAAACGTTACTTTGTTTCAGGGCTTTTTAGTATCATATTATCACAGTTCATGAAAGGAAAAACTGCAGGTACTGATTAAACCCAGGCCAGCTTGGCAATCACATTTGGTTCACAGGGTACAGCAGGCTGAGGACGATGTCTGACAGTGGTGAAGTTACCAGATTCCACACCTGAGAGGTGAAAGATTAAGGCAGGACTACTGGAGGAAATATTCTCTAAAGAAGCCCAGAGAGCACAACTAGCCCTGGCCCATAATGAAAGAGATGATTTATCTGCATTCTCCAATGTCCCATTTTCTCTTTCCTATTGAATCTCTGTCTTTCCAATATTTTCCACAAAGGTATTAGTGTAGGTTTCTGGCTGAATCCCATTTTATTATTTTCTATTGGGTTTTAAGTTTTCTAGGTCCATATACACCATTTGTCAGCCCTGCTGGAATCTGCAAACCCATCAAGGTGCTTTACAAGAGCTCAGTACAAGACTCTTACCTACAGAAAGCAACTGGAGGCATGTGAAAGTATCACAGCTGATCAGTGACAGAATGGGAAAAAAACCCTCTCAATTCTCTTCCTTTGGCTTTATCATCTGGACCATGCTGCTGACCCTAAGCCTAATCCCCACAGAGACGGTCTCTAGTCTCTCCTACATGGTATTTTCTATTTGTTTGTTTATGCTCCTCCCAGTATTTCTTAGTGCAAAAAGCACTGCTTCTTTCTGACAAAACAGATGCATCCTGATGGAGATGTAGGATCAAGGTCAGCCTGGGCAGAGGGACAACTTCTGTGCTTTGCAGTGATGACCAATGGTTCCTACACTTACCCGTCGCTTTTCTTAAAGAGGTTTCCTGATTTCTCAGTACCATATGTCTTGTTCCCTTGTAGTTGATGCATGTTATATCCTAGCTGCTTGCTCACAGAATCCTGACAAACAGAAACACATGATCATAAGACTACATCCATCTCTCCAGAAAAAAAATGTCCTGACAGAGAATTCTTCAGACTTGCATTCTGTGAAAGGTTCTGTACAAGCATGAAATATGGCAAAGACACAGTCTGTGGTAAACACACACATGACAGACCAGTACAAAAGCCAGCTGTCACAAGTCACACTATGGCAACAGTCAATTCAGCAGCACTGCCACATATCATAGATGGGATACAAGGGTCAGGTAGCTCCCCACTGGTGCCAGATCACCCTAGGGCAGAAGTGTCTGAAAGTCATTCCTTCTAAATAGTTGTCAGTAACCTCTGTGATATGAGGTGGGGGAACACAAACACCATTGGAATGGGCCCCACCTTGAGCAGCTTCATCAGAGAAGTAGGTGGCAAAGAGGGCCTCAGGAAGAGAAAGAACCAGATTCTTAGTGTTATACTTGGGAAAGGAAGCTCAGCTGCCTGGGCACTAGGTCCAGGGAGTCAGCCGAGGGTGAGGGGAGGGAGGGGAAGGCAGGGAGCACATGCAGAAGAGCTCACCCAAACACCTGCAGTGCTCCACATGGGCCTGAGCCCTGCCCATGGCAGCCTGTGCCATGCTCTTACCCATGCCTGCCTGCCCAACCAGCCTTAACCCCAGCACTGACCAGCGTGCAGCTTCTGCTAGGGCTGTTCCTGGTGCAGCTGCAGCATGCCAGATACTCTGCTCCCTTTGTCTCCAGCAGGAGCCAACCGGCTAAAGCTTTTGCCGTACCTGCCCACCCACAGTGGCACAGCAGGGGCAGAAGTGGAAGGATGAGCTGCCACTGAAAGCTTCAGCCAGGCAGCTCCTGCTGGAGGTGAGGGGAGCACAGCAACACTGGAAACAGCAACCCCTGAGAAGCTGCATGCACTGATCAGGGTCCAGGCCAGTGAAAGCAGGCTGGAGCATGGCTCAGGCCACCCTGGCGGGAGTGGTTCGAGCTTGGTTACATGCAGAGCACTGCAGGCCAGATCCATGGTGGCAGGCAGGGTTCAGCTTGCAGGTCATTTTTTACCTACCTCTGATCTAGAAGCACCAGCCAGTGTGGGGTAGGAGTGGGGCGGTGGGAGGAAAAGTTCAGGAACTTTTGCTAACTGAGAGAGGGGCTGACTTAGGCAGTTGGAAGGGGGCATAGTGGAGGCCTCACCATATGAATGTTGAAAGTTTCTTCTCCCCATTCCCAAACTCCCTCTGTGTCCCCTCCCCTTCTTTTCTTCTCACAGCCTCCAACAGCCCATATGACATCATGGTACCATAGGATTCTGCAGCTCTCTCTCGCCTTGTCCCTGGCGCACAGTGCAGTCCGGGATCTCCCCTCTGTGACACAGCATGGCTCAACCTGGGGATTCTGGAAACTCCAGGCTGCTGCCCACTGGCTCTACACAGTCTCCCTGGAGGCTGAGAGGAGGGCACCAGCCAAGCTATGCAGGAGGCAGCTGCTCAATGTAAGCCAGTGAAGTGGCAAGCATAAGGCTGGTGACCAGAGCAACACCTCAATCTTAAGCTACTCAAGTGATGCAGAAGAGCCTCATCACAAACAGGGGCCCTTGTGGAATGGGGAAAGCACACAATGGCAAAGCAGAAGATGCAGGGAGGATATGCCTTTCAGTTTCTATTCTCTTTTTGTACTGGGGAAAACAGGCAGTAGCATCTGGAGTTTGGAATCAAGCTTTTTCTGTGCACACTAAATCTGACCCACTGCCCCAAATGAGAGCAGGGCTCTCAGTGTGCTCTGCAAGGCTGTGGATAGAACTAGAGCTGGGGCAGGCAAAGTCCAACCTGCAGCAGACTCCATTTCCCAGCAGCCCAGGCTTGCACTGCTGTGGCCAGTTTCCATGGAGACCCCAGCAACATCCAATGTGGCTGGGGAAACCCCCAAATGGACCTCCCTTGCCTTCTTCCCCTCCCATCCTGGGCCAGCATTACAGCTGGAGGGAAATGGGGTGGGGAGGCTGCAGAGACACAGCCTCTCTCCCTGGATTGGCTTTTGGGACAAGCAGCTTTCCTTGACTGAATCTGAAGAGGCTGTAAAGCTGCCATCTCTGCAGCTTCTCCACCCCATTTCCCTCCAGCTCTAATGCTAAACCAGGATGGGAGGGGAAAAAAGCAAGGGAGGGAGGTCCATTCTGGGGTTTCACCAGCCACACTGGACTGTGGGGGGTATAGACTGGCGCATCAGAGCAGACAGAAATGAATGAAGGTCGTCCACTTTGGAGTGTCTTCATTTGAACCCTCAGGCAATAAGGGTTAATTTGTCATGCAATCAGAACACACTGCAGCTTTCAAGGGGCTGATTGCACAACAAATGTAATTTCCATCTGTACCCTTAGTTATCAAGTCTCAGGAACTCTATCCCACAAGGAGGTGCTGCTAGGCTGTGCCTTAAAACCATGGGGTTGAGCAAACTATGAGAGACTAACTTGCAGCCTTTTGCATGTGTTTTTCCCTGTACCAGACCAGTAGGTGTTGTTAGGGTGGCCATTCATCCAGTTTTATAGAGGACAGTCGTTTTTTGGTCCTCTGTCCTCTACTGGACACCTTTATATCCTCTATTTTTCAGCACTCAGCACCCCCCACTTCTGCTGCTGACACCGCCACGTCTGCCTGCAGGAGCTCTCCGCTCACCACCACCATGCCCCCACCACTGACACCACTACCAGTGCCTGCAGGAGCTTGCCATGCCCCCCCCAGCCTTGGGAGGCTAGGGGCCAATGTCCTCTATTCTTGAGGTACCTTGATGGCCACATTAAGTGCTGTGCAGCACACAAGGGTCTGGATTGGATACTTGTGTTTCACAACCCACCCTCAAGCATCAGAATAGGACTTCTATGGGCCACAAGAAGGTGACTGTTCAGTTCTCTATGGCAGCTCCTGGAATAAGGAAATGTCTTTCATGGTTCTTACCTCTTTCTGTTCCAGCTGCAATGCTGTTTTCAGCTGATCCCGAAGGGAGCACAGCTGCCTCTTCTCCTTGTCCTGCCTGACCTTCATCTGAAAAACATCACACCATAGTGCTTCCGTTAAACAGGAGGGGACTACTTCTCTGCATCCCACTCATTTGCTTCCAGAGAGGCAGATATTTCACTCCCACACTAAATCGCACACTTTAGATTTTCACATTCCTAAAGGTCACATCAAACCCCTTAATGAAAAAAACATGTCAGTGGGAGGTCTCTCCCATGCAACACCATGGTATGTGGCATGTACTATCATAACAAAGACCATCTTCACCAGAGATGCTCACAAAGAAATAGCTGCAGGAGAGGGGAAAAGTAGCATCACCCCAATGCACAGATATTTTTTTCAAGAGAAGTGGAGGATGCAGAGGGATTTATAAAATTCAGTGGCATTATATCAATGTTTCATTTGCTAAGGCATATTATCATTACAACATCCTATAGTTTGACACTCATTACAGTCACCTTTTTAGAGGGTTCAATAATTAACTGTTAATGGACCAAAAACTCAGTTTGTCAGAAAACCACAATTATTTTCAACCTGCCGCTGGAGGCATTCAAGGTAAAGGGCCATGCCTCCTGCTAAAGAAAGATAAAAACTCCCATACTCCATACCAAATTAACCAAGGGATAACATTTCTTCATGATCCGAAAGGTGGCAATGGGTCTGATCCTGAGCAGAAAGGCAAGACCCTCTAACCAGGAACCTCCAGGTTTTCATCTCAGCAGGAGCACTGGCACAACCCAGTCAAAATCCTAAGTCTTGGCTAAAACAAACACCCAATGCTTCTGAGGAAGGCAAAAAAATCCTGACACTTGCATCAACCAAAAATGCCTTCCTGGACACATGTGGCAACCAGCAGAGCACAGCAACATGGGGAATATTAAACAACTTCCATTCTGTTTCACAACCTGGGGACAGCAAGCATAATTTCACACATTACACCATGTAACTGGACAGCCAGAACTGCCTTTTCTGTATCTCCTTCATGAACTTATCCCAGCTACTTTAAATCTTCCTTCATTACTAAACTAGTTGTAGAGCTCTACTTCATTCTCCTGTTGCTGAGCATGGTCCTCTCCAATATCCATCTGTTCTAGGGTGAAGATCCCTTCTCTTTATCCTCAAGTGATCTGTGTAGGGGAGGGGGAGGTAGAGAGAAGAACTCCTGGGCTTCCGACTGTTTCTCTTTACAAGGCACTCCAAGCATAGCTACTCCTGCATTATCCTTGCCTAAATATTACCCAGCCTCTTCTTGAAAATCTCCAAGGATGGAAATCTCACAACATAGTCAGCATATTCTACTGACTCACCATTCTGACAGTGAATAATGTTGTTCTGATACCTGATCTAAACTTATTTTTCTGCAACTTCAAGCCATTAAGCTGAGGGCCACATCAGACACTGAGGCTTAAAACAAAATTTAAAATAAATTGGCAGCTTCATATTTCTAAGTAGGGTGCAGAGAAAAGAGATAATGATGAAGAAAAGGACCTGGGGGCTACAGTGAACAATAGGATGGATATAAGTCAGCAGCGTGCCCTTGTTGCCAAGAAGGCTAACAGCATACTGGGCTACATTAGTAGGAACATTGCTGGCAGATCAAGGGAAATGATTATTCTACTGTATTCTGCACCACTGAGGCCACATCTGGAGTACTGTGTCCAGTTTTGGGCACCCCTCTATTGAAAATGATGTGGACAAGTTGGAGAGAGTCCAGCGGAGAGGAACAAAAATGGTTCAGGGGCTGGGGCACACGACTTATGAGGAGAGACTGAGGGAACTGGGCTTATTTAGTCTGCAGAAGAGATGACTGAGGGAGGATTTGATAGCAGCCATCAACTACCTTCAACAAGGAACAATAGTCTCAAGTTGCAGCAAGGGAGGTTTAGGTTGGATATTAGCAAAAACTCTTTCACTAGGAGGGTGGTAAAACACTGGAACAGGTTACCCAGAAAGGTGGTGGAATCTCCATCCTTGGAGGCTTTTAAGGCCTGGCTTGACAAAGCCCTGGCTGAAATGTTCTAGTTGGGGACAGGCCTGCTTTGAGCAGGGGGTTGGACTAGATGACTTCCTGAAGTCCCTTCCAACCCTAATTTCAATTATTGTATGAATTTATGAAGAAAACAGAAGGGACACAGTCCAGTACTTTGTACTCCATCAATGTGATGTACAGTGGAGTCAGCAATAGCCTCTAATCATAATGGCTAATCTTGTCTCAGCATTAAAAATCAAGGCTCCATCCAAATAGTAAGTATCACAATTTTCATCAAAAGGAGAAAAAAGATTCTAGTACCATGAAACATATATTAATATTCCTAAATCCTCACATGAGCTGTATTTGCTTATCTAAGCTTGCAAACCTTGAGGACTTTCCACTTAGCTTTTATGCTATCTCTATTTCTTTAGGGGCAACAGAGACCTTAGAAGGTGGACCTTCCTTTTAAGCCCAAGCCTCTATCTTGCCTTGGTTTCTAATACGATGAGGTTATGGTGCATACTTACACTCTGTAGTTCGGGGGTAAGCTTCTTGATAAACTGCTTAAGTTTCTCTGTTGTTCTTAAACATTCCTGAAAAAAACTGACAGGAAAAGATAGGGAGGGACCAGTTCAAATTAACACTTCTATCACTGATAGGGAGGCATGCAATCTACCCAGACTTTCCTCCACTCAGACACCTCAGCCCACCCTTGTGCACTGGGGTAGTAACAGTCTTTGCTTTGCAGTCACATTATTAATTCCGTTGTGCCAGCAGTCTTGGTCCCCAAAGTTAATAAGAAAACATTTTGTTCTTATTAACTAGTAAGAATTAAACCTAAGGAGTATGATTCATCACTTTCCTGGTGGAAGTTGCACCAACTATTTTGGTACCAAGACACCTTAGGAAGTGTTACAGGCAACCTTTAAAATTCTGTATCTTCCATGCTTTTAGTTGTTTTCCAAGTACTTAGCTGATCTAATAAAAGGTATCACATCTATCCAAAGAACCTTATCTGCCAGGTAATCTTTAAAACATTTCAAAAGGTGCTAACTCCCCTCTAAGCTTCTTAAAGTTAAACATCTTTAAGTTTAACCTGGAAAAGGGTCATCTTTGAGCTGTTCTAACTTGTTGAGTTAGACTTACTGTTAGTGTGCTCCAAGGATATAAAGCAACCAATTTTGAGTCATCCAGAATCCCTGGATATACTGTTCCCAGGCCCTTTATCCCTGAAAAATCTTTCCAGCCTCCCAGGCTCTACTGCCTAAGGGGTGGTATTGGCCCCAAACCTATACCTACTTCCCCCACTAGTGGGTATCAACCTAGTCCACGAAGCAACATGCTGCTGGCTCCAAGGACCCCAGAAGATCCAATTTAGGTCCCTAGGCCGGGGGCCAGGCACAAACCTCTCCTGTCAAGGTGCTAAGCCTTTGCCCCACAACTGGACAGCTCTCCCTTAGCCAGAAGAATCTGGGAGAGACAGGGTGGAGCTGTGGCTTCCCTCCCCAGTCTCCCATATTCCAGGGCAGAGGGGGAAGGGGAGGAAAAGGCTGCCTAGCGCTGAGCATGGCAAGAGCATAGAACCCAGAAGGCAAGTTTCCTAGGGATCCATGCTGTCACTGCACTTGACCCCCAGGGCTCCACTTCCAGAAGAGTAGGAGTCTAGGTTCCTGGCCATGCCTGTGCTCACCAGGCTCTCTAGTGGCAAGTCTCAGTGGTGCAGGTCAGAGATAGCATTAAGCCTTAACCTGCAACTGCTATGAAACAGTTCTAAAACTTTAACATTAGAATGGTTTAAAGGTAACCTGTGACAGCGCCCTAAGCAAATACAAATCCATGTAATTTGCTGGAAAACACCTCAGAGTCCTTTACCATCTTCAAGGACAGAGGAAGCTGAGTACAGATTTCCCTTGCTTTATGCAGGTTCTGTACACACGAATTCGCTCTTATGCAATGACCCTTTTTATACCAAAAATTCGTTAGTAAGGTAACAAAGTAAATTCACTTATATGTGATTGTTGTGGTAGAAGCCCATAGTGAGTTGCTTTGTGCAGTGCATTGTGGGAGTGACATGCACCAAAATATAGTCTCCTGTATGTATCTGTGCTCCTTGCTTGTTGTCTGTGACACTGTTTCTGCAGTTGCCATCCCCATTATGATAGTGCCCTGTACTTGTATGTACTGTCTGCTGTTGGTAAGTATCAAAATTGTCTTGTAAAAGTGGTAGAAATGGGTCTGGGGGTCAGTACGCTCAAGGTCTTGGAACGTATCCCTATTTGTTACACTGTAAAGTGAGTTCTCTTTATGTGAATTTGAGTTATAAACTGTTTTCCAGGAACACATGTACAGCATAAAGCTAGGGAAACCTATATGTTACCATACTAAAACAGTATGATTAATGATTACAGTAGATGTGTTCACTGCAAACTAAATCAATACCTATGTTCTCCTTAGGAAAACTGGGGAGCTGGCAAGGAAAAGGAGAGGGGGTAAAGATCACTAACTGCTCTTACTTGAACTGTGAATTACAATGTTTGATGTAGTTTTGCAGCAAGTCGACTCCTTTCTTGGTTTTAATCTCATTCACCTTGATTAGATACTGAAGATAAAAAGAGAAGGACTTAATTTGCATTTAGAAGAGTTCCGTACTTTTTATACATTGCTTGCTCATCATCCCCCTGTTGACATATGTTCCAATTAATGTGACTGCATCCCCTTCTACTGCTGTCTTAGCTTGACATAAACAGTGGTATGCTTCATGGGAACCAGACCAAGAGGGCAGATAAAGCTTGCCCAGCACACTGCTCTGTAGCAGAAGTGAAAGCTGCCCTGATCTGCTAAGCTCAGAGCTAATAAGCTAAATGCAATTCACTTTACATACCGCAGTGGCACACATAGCCACGTAACTGTAGCTTGGGGTACTTGCACAGTGTTTAGGATTCTATTTTGTGTTGTGGAGAAATGGAATTACCCTGTGTACATACTGGCCAGAAGTAAGTGGGGGAGAAGTAAAATTTGAAAAGCTGTCCAGTCTTAAGCCTGTAGCTGAGTAATTCTGTTTCCCTGCATAGCTGTCTGGCAAAGCCCTGCCCTGTTGAGCATACTTAGTACCTTAACACAGGCAATGCTGATTTGCAAACTGTGCCTAAGTTTCAAAAACTGTAGCTACACACATACTATTTAGATGTGTAAAGTGAAATAGGATTGAGCCCTTTTTTCTGCATCTTTCACCAACTGCTATTAATACTTCTGTGCCTTCTGAACCCTTGTATTATGAAGTATGATTTCATGTACATTCATCACTTGCACAGATAACATAACAAATCTGGTACAAGGTTACTTGATGCTGAGCCAGGAATAAAACCCAGGTCTCCAATACAGCAAGTCTGAAGACATATGTACTTGGCCATGCAGCTTTTCAGAAAAATCATGTCAAATCAGACCCTTGTACATCTCACACATTCAGTGTTCCTCTTATCCTCTAATAGTTAACTGATGTATAAAGGATTATGACTGTTACTACATGTATGCTAAGAGAGCTGGCTCTTTAGGTCACATGGTAACAGGTCAGCCTCCAGCAGTCACGGATGCTATCCCCAAAAATAATCTCAAGAGCTGTCATTACACTTGCCCATATCATCTGCAAACTCTACACTATAATCTTATTTTCAGAAGCGCAAACAGAAATGAAGAATCCTAGGGCCATGGTCTACTGCCACTTCACAATTATTTGTGTGATTCGCACATTTTCTGGTCATTTCAGGAAAAGGAGAACACCAGCTGGTAACAAGATGTCAAGGTAACAGGGATTATGTGGCTTCATTTTATGCACTTGCTACAAAGTTTCATTCATAGAACTGAATGCAGTGATTTGTGACATGCCTCTAACTGTGGCAATGGGAAGCGACACTTGTCTTTGACACTAAATAGGCAACTTTGGGGTAGGAACAATCAAGGCCTAAGGTGCCCACCATTTAGGTACTGTCATGCCTAACTTTTATGCAACTGGACCTCAGAATGGAATCCTAAATTCAGTTAGGAATGAAGGCTCCCTATGCAGTACACATCTGGTTCACTCTGAGGTGTCTCAGAGTGAGCCAAAAAACCCACACGACAAATCAGGGAACTTCCTAGTCCTAGCCAATAAGAAACACCAAGGACAGCAGGACACGTCTGAATTTCTGTCCTTTCTGCACCTTAGGCACAAGCATAAGGCTGCAGACAAATGCCCCCATGATCTCAGGGTTCTACACCCAGGTTCTTTTCCGAAGTGTAGGTGCTTTCATCTAGTTATTCAAATAAGTGACTAGGATTCACTGTTTTCTTTTAAACAGTTCCAGTGGTTGTACTTTTATTGTACTCACCCAGAAGTAGGAGACTTGGGTTAAATGCCCTCTTCAGTCTAAGGGAGTTCAAACCTAAATCTTACATTACACCTTTTAAAAAGCTAGAGCAGTGCATTAAGGTCATGGGGCTTCCTGCAATGGCTTCTTTGCAGCCACCTTTTGTACTGTGCAACCTCACAGTAGCTAAGAAGTGTTTTCTGAGAAAGGAGAACAGTTTTCTAGGCTTATGTGACTACGTTGCTGCTGTTCTCTCCCAGCTCTGTACCTCACACATGTTTAGCTGGAACATCCTGCGCTCCTTCTCCATCTCCTCAGCGATCTCCCCTCCCATCACCTCGTTGCGCACCATCCCATATTGCTTGGCCAGCTCCCGCTTCTCCTTCTCGATCTTAATGCTCAAATAAAGGGAAGAAAGATATCCATATGCCTCCATCCAAATATTCTTTATTAGAATCAGTTCAAAATAAGCACCCCCAGAAGAGGCTGAAGGGATTAAGGAAAAGGTCAACTTACAGCTTGGTATCATAGTCTTTCCATGCTTTCTCAAAAGGTTTTCTGAAGTCCTAATAAGAGAAAGACAGATCAGTTAAGTGGCAATTGTCCCAAAGCAAGATGTCGCCTATTCCTCACCCCAGTATGCAGGAGCTTCCTGCACAAGCAGCCCAGGCTGCTCTCCTGTCTGAGAGGACATGCACGTGCACTCTTGTCTGTCCATTACAGTGCTACTACCACCCAGAAGCTGCATCATCATAATATGCATGTATCACAGATAGTGACAACCTCAGAAGAAGTATTCAATGGTCCAACTCAAAATGCCCAATCTTTAGATGCTGTGCATAGGACAGGAGAATACTTTACAGTAACACTATCTCTCCATGCTGCTGAAGTGAAAGCTGCTGCACTCGCTTGGGCTTGGAGAATCTACATAACTAAGATGATGGTCCCCTAAATAAAATATTGTTCAAATAACAGTGTAAACAAAAATAAGAACACTCAACCATTACCACCCAGCCTGCTCCCTTCCCCTTTGGTGTCTCCCACTGGCCAGGAGCAGGGGCTGAAAGAAGGAAGCTGCACGTACAGCCACTGTCCCTAGTTGAGGCTGGCTTCCTGGACAGCTGCACCCTGCAGTAAGGGGAAGGAGTGGGCCAAAAGTGGCTCTGGGATTCCCCCTATGCCTGTATCAGCCTGGGACTGCAGCACTGGTATGCAATTTTTGCCTTTCAGTGCTTGCTCCTGGCTGACTGGGGACATCTGCAGAGAGGCAGGAAGGGAGCAGGCACTGAAAGGAGTAACCTGCACATAGCTACTGCTGTCCCCTGCCAAACCCAGCTTCCCACATAGCCATAGCCCATGGATGGAGTGAGGCAGGAGTGGCTCTGGGGTGCACCTAGATCAGCTGGGGACAGCAGCTGCAGCAGCAGCAGAGAGATGTGATCACTCCTGGATGAGAAAAAGCCCAGTGCAATGGCAGGAGTGGAGAAGCCATGCATCCCTGAAGAGAAGGACCAAGACCATGGTTGTCAAATGGAAGCAACAAGTGGTAGTAGTTGGTGACTCCCTCCTGCAGAGCACTGAGGCATCCATTTTCTGCCCTGATCTTTTGGCTCGAGAGGTCTGCTGTCTACCAGGGGCCCACATTAAAAACATCACAGAAAGGTTCATAGATTCATAGATGTTAGGGTCGGAAGGGACCTCAATAGATCATCGAGTCCGACTCCCAGCATGGGCAGGAAAAGGTGCTGGGTCTAGATGACCCCAGCTAGATGCGTATCCAACCTCCTCTTGAAGACCCCCAGGTAGGGGAGAGCACCACCTCCCTTGGGAGCCCGTTCCAGACCTTGGCCACTATTAACTGTGAAGTTCTTCCTAATGTCCAGTCTAAATCTGCTCTCTGCTAACTTATGGCCATTATTTCTTGTAACCCCCGGGGGCACCTTGGTGAATAAAACCTCACCAATTGCCTTCTGTGCCCCCATGATGAACTTATAGACAGCCACAAGGTCGCCTCTCAACCTTCTCTTGCGGAGGCTGAAAAGGTCCAGGTTCTCTAGTCTCTCCTCATAGGGCTTGGTCTGCAAGCCCTTAACCA
>JAGPOW010000955.1:1091677-1126379 GCA_030014935.1 Caiman crocodilus
CTTCTGTGCCTCTGTGATGAATTTATAGGCAGCCACAAGGTCGCCTCTCAACCTTCTCTTGTGGAGGCTGAAAAGGTCCAGGTTCTCTAGTCTCTCCTCATAGGGCTTGACCTGCAAGCCCTTAACCATACGAGTGGCCCTTCTCTGGACCGTCTCCAGGTTATCCACATCCCTCTTGAAGTGCTGCGCCCAAAACTGCATGCAGTACTCCAACTGTGGTCTGCCCAGCGTCTGATAGAAGGGAAGTATCACCTCCTTGGATCTGTTTGTCATGCATCTGCTGATGCACGATAAAGTGCTATTAGCTTTTCTGATGGCTTCGTCACACAGCTGACTCCTGTTTATCTTGGAGTTCACTAGGACTCCAAGTTCCCTTTCCGCTTTTGTTCCACCAAGCAGGTCATTCCCTAGGCAGTAGGTATGCTGGACATTTTTCCTCTGTAGGCGCAGCACTTTGCATTTCTGCTTGTTGAATTGCATTGTTGTTTTCTGCCCACATGTCCAACCTGTCCAGGTCTGCTTGTAGTTGTTCCCTGCCCTCCAGCGTCAATGTGGATAGGTTCTGCATATGTACTCTCCCTTATCATGCACTCTTTGCCACTGTGAGAAACAGGGCTGTTCCATGTTGCAAGCAGTGGCCCATGGTGGCAAAGTGTCTGACCCCCAAATTAGGGTATTCAGCTGAGCTCATCTGCCCACTCTCCTCTAATGAACAATGAAGCTTGCATACCACACTGATGTTTTTCATTTGCATTTCTGCTCTCTGGTTTCTGCAAAGGAGTTGCTGAATTGAGACTGCTGCCAAGTGGACATCAGGTCCTTTTTCTTGTAGGTCTGTAAAAGTGTTTAGAGACGTTATGTATTCTAGACCTTGCAGCATGTTCGTCTTTCAGATATCGATCTCCAGTAAAATCACAGTGTTCAGGCAGACACTGCACACAAGCAAAGTGGTAACACTGTGCTTGAAACTGTTGTAGCTGAGATGGTCCAGGAATTATGCAAGAAGCAAGAGTTTATTTGTCAAAATCTTGTATTGGTTCAACTGTAAGCTGGGAGAGATGATAGGTAAGCTTTCAGGCACAAAATGTCCTTCTTCAGCCCCAAAAGCTTGAGCTTGTTAACGAGATTACACAACGTCCATTGGCAACTTGTTCCATTGCCCTACTGTGCTGACAGCAAGAAATCATCTCTGAGATTTAAATTTAAATCTTTTTGTGCATTTTAAATTTATTGTCTCACATCCCACCCTCTGTAGCAAGGAAGAATATTTCTTCTTCCTTGTGGGGGTAAAGTTATACAGTATAAATAATTGTAGTGTTTTTCAACCAGGGTACTGTGCAGAGGCATAACAAAGCAGCTGGCACTGCATGGAGGCAGTGGCAACTTCTGGCTGCTGCCATGTTGCTGGTGTGGCTGCGGCAGTAGCTGTTACTTTTATTTCCCACCTGTCCCCCCAACACACACATATGTCAGTGCCAGGGGCTGCTCTCCTGAACACCCTACCTCAGTTAAGCTACTGGTACTGCATCACCCTAGGGGTCATGAGATCCATTTAAGGGTGTGACACAATATTAACACTGCTTGATATACAAATGCTTACATTAAATTAATGAGAGAAATCCATTTTTTTCAAATAGGAATGTATAGTGTCAAAAAATTCTGCCCTATTGTGGTCTTTCTTAGTTCTTTATAGAGGTGCACTGCTATATTGGTCCATGTCGTATCGGCGCCAATAAAAAAAAAAAATTGATGTTATTGGCAATTGGCTTTTTTTGGCTGATGTAACCGATAATGTTGCTGATAAATGCTGCTGCCAGGAATATAGTCCGGCAGCTTGGAGAGCAGTGTCCTGTCAGTAAATCTGTTGGAGAGGAAGTGGTGTGGGGGAGGGAAGGAATGGTGGGAGGAGGGGCTCTGTTGAATTTTGGGCTGGCTGTATACCTCCCAGAGCTCCCTTTCCCAGTGCTGCTGCTGCCTAGCTCAGCCCAGCCCAGCCCCTTCCTGCCCCCCACCCCCTTTGCTGGGAAGAGACCAGCACAGCCCCCAGCCCCAAGCATGCAGCAGGCAGCTCACTGTTGCCCTGTGCACAGATCCAAAGGGCACATGCCCTTCATGCCTCCCCTGAGGTATACCCTGCATCCCCCAGATGAGCCGTCCATGGCTCCATCCCATGTCCTGCCCCATCCCTCGCCTCACCCTGCATTTCAGTGTTGTAGTGTCAAGGAATTAGCTTAGGTAACTGCAAAAAGCCACTAGCTATTCTCTTTCAGAGCTTGTGGAGGTCTATTGAGGTCCTGAATGACTGGAAAAGTTCCCCATCTTTAAAAAGAGGAAGGAGGAGGAGGAGGATGGGAATTAAAAACTTGTCAGTCTGACTTTGATACATGGAAAGATCATGGAGCAGGTCATCAAAGAATCTGCTTCTAAGCACTTAGGGCAGAACAAGATAGTTTCATAGTTGTTAGGGGCTGGAAGGGATCTTACAGATCTTTGGGTCCAGCCCCCATGCATGTGGCCAGGAAAGACTGCTGGGATCAACTGATCCAAGCAAGATGGGTGTCAAGACATTTTTTTGAAGATCGCCAAGGTGGATGATTCTACCAATTCTGGAGGGAGCCTGTTCCAAACCCTTGGCACTCAGCTTGTAAGGATGTTTTTCCTTATGTCTACCCTGAAGCGATCTTCAATCAGCTTGTGTGTAAGAGGCTGGCTACTCAGGGCCAGGAAATCCTTGGCCTGCTCACCTGTTCTAGGGCAGTCCGCCCAAGATCTCTCACCACGACTTGTTGGAATATAAACTGCTGTTAAATATGGGAGACTACCCATTTTAACACACAGTGTTCAGGGCGATAACATGACTTCGACATTCCCTTATTGTGTCCCATGCCTCGCAGATGACATCCAAATTACTACAGTGCCTTACACCATGACTGGTGCTTCAGCGTCTCACTGGGACTCTCACTCCCTACTGGAGCATACAGTTATTGTGCTCTCACACTGGCATATCTTAACATCACTACAAATATGGCCCCTGGCTCAAAAAATATCTCAGGTCTCCATAAACTTACAGGACTTGGTTGCCCCCCTCCCTGGGGTTGCACTCTTAAGTCAGTTTCTCATGGAGGTTGGCCCATGCGCTGCACTTCAGACCGCTTTCATAGTTTCATAGTCATTAGGGCTGTAAGGGACCTCGGAAGATCATCGAGTCCAGCCCCCTGCCCGAAGGCAGGAAGTCAGCTGGGGTCATAGGATCCCAGCAAGGTAAACAACCAATTTTTTCTTGAAAGTGTTCAAAGTAGGTGCTTGAACCACTTCCGATGGCAGGCTATTCCAGACCTTGGTGGCTCAGACAGTAAAGAAATTCTTCCTTATGTCCAGCCTGAAATGGTCTTGCAGGAGTTTATAACCATTCAAACTCATCATCCCTTGGGGTGCTCTGGTGAACAAATGTTCCCCCAGATACCAATGGTCATCCCTGATAAACTTATAGGTGGTCATCAGATCACCCCTGAGCCTGCGCTTTTCCAGGGTAAAGAGCCCCATGGCTCTCAGCCTGTCGTCGTAAGGTCTGTTTTCCTGACCTCTGATCATGTGCATGGCTTTTCTCTGGACTCTCTCAAGCTTCTCCACATCCTTTTTGAATTGTGGGGCCCAAAACTGGATACAGTACTTCAGCTGTGGCCTCACCAAGGTTGAGTACACTGGGAGAATGATGTCCTGGAATTTGCTTGAGAAGCATCTGTGGATGCAAGCCAGTGTTTTGGTCGCTTTACTAGCCATGGCATCGCATTGAAGGC
Source organism: Caiman crocodilus (assembly GCA_030014935.1). NCBI lineage: Eukaryota > Metazoa > Chordata > Crocodylia > Alligatoridae > Caiman > Caiman crocodilus. The sequence goes on from JAGPOW010000955.1 coordinate 1,095,475, forward strand.
TCATGTTCATCTTTCTTCTGCAGTGCTAGCCAGCATAGCACTGACGAGCCTATAAGGATGCTGCAGGTTTTTCCTCCCAAGGTGGAGAACCTTGCATTTTTCAGTGTTAAACACCATCAGGGTCTCTTCCGTCCATTTGCTGAGCCTCTCAGGGTCAGCCTGAATTGCCCTCCTGTCTTCAGGTGTGGATGCTTTGCCCCAAAGTTTGGTGTCATCAGCAAACTTGGCCAGTTTGCTTCTGACTCCAATGTCCACATCTTTAATGAAGATGTTGAACAATATGGGTCCAAGGACAGAGCCTTGAGGGACCCCACTGGTCACAGGTCACCATGACGATTGACTTCCATCTATTACTACCCTCTGGGTCTGACCATGGAGCCAGTTCCCCAGCCAGCGGATCGTGGTGGAGCCAACACCACAGTTGGCCAGTTTCGCCAAGACATGATCATGGGGTACCAGATCAAAGGCTTTTTTGAAGTCAAGGTATATGACATCAATCTCTTCTCCCTTGTCCAGGTGATAGGTCACCTGGTCATAGAAGGAAATGAGATTGGTCAAGCAAGACCTACCCACAACAAACCCAACTTTTCTAAGACCTATCCAGGGATAGAGGTCAGGCTGATGGGCCTATAGTTTGCCAGATTCAGTTTCCTCCCTTTCTTGAATATAGGCATCACATTGGCCTCCTTCTAGTCTTCGGGCACTACGCCAGATCACCAGGATTTCTCAAAGATCCGTGCCAGAGGCTGAGCTATGATGCTTGCCAGCTCCTTGAGAACGCTGGGGGTGTAGATTGTCAGGGCCAGCTGACATGAAGGTATACAGCCTCTCAAGGTGTTCCTTCACGAGGTCAGCATTGATGGAGGGCAGGGGACCTCCCTGTCCTGCAGTGGCCATGGACATCCCATGGGACTGATGAAAGAGCCATGCAAAGTATCCATTTAATAGGTTGGCTTTTTCCTGGGTGTCAGTTGTCCCATCTGGTTTAGCAGGGGTCCAATGTTGCCCTTGCTTTTCCTGCAGCTCCCCACATATCTGAAAAAGGACCTTTTATTGTCCTTGTTACTCAGAGCTAGTTGGAGTTCATTTGCAGCCTTGGCTTTCCTGGTTTGCTGCCTGCAGGCCCGGATCAGTGCAGGATATTCCTCATTGTGGGTGAATCCCATCCTCCATCCTTTGTGGGCATTTCTTTTTAGCCTCAGGAGGTCTGCTAGATCCCTGGAGATCCAGGGGGGGATGCTGTGCCCTCTTGCTGCCTTTCTTTCAGGATGGAACAGAATTAGCTTGTGCCTTGAAGATCGCTCCCTTGAGGAGCAACCACTCTTCCTGAATTCCCCTCCCCCTGGGATTGTGTTCCCTTAGGGCCTCACTGACAAGCCTCCTGAGCTTGTGAAAGTTGGCTTTCCTGAAGTCAAGGACTTCAGCATTGCTGACTGACTTGCCAGCTTTATAGTGGATGGTGAAGGTGATCAGCTCGTGATCACTGTCAGCCAGCTTCCCATTGATCACTAGGTCATCCTCAGTAGCCAGTACCCGGTCAAGTAGCACTTTACCTCTAGTTGGCCCATAGACTTCTTGAGTGAGGTAGAGGTCATCCATACATGATAGGAAGCTTTGTGACTGCTTGGATTTTGCTGAGTTATCCTCCCATGAGATGTCAGGGTAGTAAAGTAACCCATGACAACTGTGGTCCTGGAGCATGTGGCCTCAGACAGTTTGTGGGCAAACTCCTGGTCAAGCTCTTGACTTTTGGTGGGAGGTCTGTAGTAGAGTCCCACAGTTGTGTCCTCTGTGCCGTGCTCCCCATGGGTTTTAACCCAGAGGGTCTTCAGTTGTCCACCCTGGTCACCAACATCAGCTTGCAGGGATGCATAGCTTTCCTTAACATAGAGAGCTACACCCCTGCCCCATTTATCTACTTGATCTGTCCTATACAGGGTATAGCCATCTATACCCATGGTCTAGTCATGGGTGGAGTCCCACCAGGTCTTTGTTATCCCTATGACATCATAATTATTTGTGTTATGCAGGAGGACGAGTTCTTCTGCTTATTCCCCAAGCTCTTGGCATTTGCCTACAGGTAGACAAGTGTCTCCCTTGGGGCTCTTGCCTTGCCCACAGATTGTATCAGGGCTGGGGCAGGGGTTGGCTTCCTTAAGTGCCTTGGCCTACTGGCTTTGCAAGGGTTGCTCAGTGGACCAGAAGTAGCGGTAGTGCCCCCAGCCTCCAGTGGGCTTAGTTTAAACCCTGGTGGAGCAGGTCAGCCAGTCTGGCTGAGAAGAGCCTCCCCATGGGAGAGAGGTGGAGGCCATCTCTTCTCAGCTGCCTCTCTCACCAAAGAGTGGGCTGTGGTCTTGGAAGCCAAAGCTTTCCCGATGACACCAGCGCCTCAGGCTTTGGTTCACTACCTGGATCCTCCTCTCCCTCCTCAGCCCGTACCCCAAGACTGAGAGAATCAAAGAGAGCACCACCCTTGCCCCCTACTGAGAACACCTCCAATGCAGCACTTCAGGCCCTCGTAATCAGGCCCTACTCTACACCAACAATGCACAGTGCTTTGGGTCAACCTTGCATATCTGACTTTATGCGGACCATTTTCTATTTTAATAGCTTCCCCTCCATCACCCCCGGATAGAAGTGGGGTCAGGTATCTGTAGATGTGCCTGGTCCCTACTTTTTATCAGGGTCTCATACCCCATGGAGCTCAGGTTTCTGGGGGACTGTCCTGCCATGCAGTGGCAACATGTAGGGGGTGCAAATGCATCCCCTGAGAGTATTGGTGCACCCTCTGACAGGCTATACTCTGGTTAGGTGATGGGCAGCGGAGGGAAGGCTTGAGCACTGGTGCCCCCCTGCAAGCACTGGCCAGGGAGTCAGAGCACCTGATGTAGTGCTGCCGCCACTTCTGGGAGTGCTGTGGCCGCTTCCTGGTCCGTGAATTTTGCCATGGGGGAACTATTTCCGCCCTCCCGGGGTCACTGACTGTTTGCTGGGTGGGGTGGGTGAGGGGGGCATGTACCCCCCTGACTAAGGTGGCACCAGTCGCCCTTGCTGCCATGGACAGCTTCTCCAGGCCACTCTTCCCTGGCACGGTTGAGTTTCAAGGACCAGAAGCCTCCTGCCCCACCTCCTGCCGCATAGTTCCTGCCCTTACCTCCAGGGAGTTCTGAACAGCAGCTCAGCCAGGTGTTGTTCTTTCCTGCTTGCAGCAATTGCTGCCGCAGCTCTGAAAGCCTGAATCTTAAAATGGAGGCTGCTCAGGCCCTTCCTCAAAACCCAGGGCCCTCCTGCAGTCAGGTGACTGCTTCATTAGGGCTAGCTGGCACCTGCCAGCTGCCCTGCTGACTTTTATAGCGCTTAAAGTGGCAGGCACCATGAGTACTCTGCTACAGGCAGGCACTGAGTGTGCCCTGTGACCTTGTGCCTATTATTTCTTGTCCTCCCCTGGGGGCCCTTGGTGAATAGATGCTCCCCTAAACCCTGATGTATGCTCTTGATATACTTATAGGCTGCAAGCAAGTCCTCTCTGAGTCTTCTCTTCTCCAGGCTGAACAATCCCAAGTTCCTCAGCCTCTCCTCATACATCTTGGTTTCCAGGCCTCTAATCATGTGCGTAGCCCTTCTCTGGACTCTCTTGAGCTTCTCCTTCTTGAAGTGTGGTGCCCAGAACTGGATACAGTACTTCAGTTGCGGTCTCACCAAGGCCAAGTAAAGCGGGAGGATAACATCCTTTGCCTTGCTCAAGATGCCTCAGTGGATGCACACCAGTGTTTGGTTAGCTCTGCCAGCTACGACATTGCATTGTTGGCTCTTGTTCATTTTGTTGTCAATCTTGACACCCAGGTCTTGTTCAGCTGTGGTATCAGCAAGCAGAGCACTGTCGAACCTGTAAGTGTATTGTGGGTTATTTCTCCTCAGATGGAGCACTTTACATTTCTCTGTATTAAACAACATCAAGTTGGGGTGTGCCTACTTCACAAGCCTGTCCCAGTCAACCTGTATTGCCAGCCCCTCTTCGACCGTGACAATGCTCCCCCATAGCTTGGTGTCGTCAGCAAATTTTGCCAGATTGCCCAAATAATTGCCCACCTTTGTGATAGACTGTTCTCAGTGTCTACTTTGGGATAAGACAAGGAGTAATAGTCTTAAATTACAACATAGGAAATTTAGGTTGGATGTTAGGGAGAATTTTCTCTCTATAAGCATTTAAACAGGTTATCCAGAGAGGTTATGAAATCTCCATCCCTGGAAGCTTTAAGAGCAGGTTAGACACTTGTCTGGAATGGTTTAGGCAGGAATAATCAAACTCTGAGGAGTGGGTTAGACTAGGTGACCTCATGATGTCCTTTCTGGACCTATTTTTCTATGATTTCTATGATTCTATACTGGGGTGTCCAACCTTTTTGAATGAGGAACTGGATCATGAACTTCTTATCACCCAATGGACCTGTGAGTCATATTCATAGACCTCACAAGAAGTGGTATTACATCAGGAAATGATGTCACATGACCTTTGACACCAATGAAACTGCAGGAAGTGACAATGAAATGGGTTTGGAAATGTGGTTTAAAATCCAAAATAAAAACAATATAAAAAGAAACAAAGAAATAATACCAAGTACTTGATTAAAATAAACACTTTCGCTTCTACTCACTTTTCAGTGAATGAAAGAAGCATAATGCAAGTCGACATCAAATGTGGAAAAAATATCAGCCAGAGTGGAAACTAATCAAAGCAACAAAATATGGGCATTTTTGACAATAATCTTCAAGAAGATTTACTTTTATTGAATTAATAACTTGTTAGTAACACATATTTAACAAGTAGTAACAAGTTGAACCCCCAATCCCCACACAAAGAGAAACAGAAGCATCATCTGGATGAAGGTGGTGGGACCTCAGTGACCAGCAGGGGTAGAATTTAGATTTATCTGTCCCGATGAAAGATGCTTACATGCCTCTTCATTCACCGCCATCATAACCAGTGTTACCCCATCTTATCCCTTTTATCAGCAATACACTATCTGCTGGTTAAAGAGGCAGAGGGCCTCCAAGAAGAGGGTATCATTGGTCTGAAGCTGGTATACCCCTTATGGTCTTTACCACTCTGCCTTGTGCTTGGCTTGCTGTGCTCAAGGCTGGACTAGTGGGGTGAACTTTCATCAGCATACCCAACTGCAAAGCAGCAGACCAACCATTGATTAAAATAACCCTCCCAAAATAGTCTTGGAGACTAGTTTAGCTAAGTCATCAAGCTGAAAACAGGTCACTTGGTCTAAGGTCAGGTTAGTGGCAACCACAACACTACCAGTCCTACTGTGTTATAGCTCAGAGAAATAAAAAGGAAAGGGGGAAATGGAAACAACAGCTGATCTGGCAAAAGTCCTCTTGTTTGTACTTTATCCAAAGATCTGATAACTCATAGTACAACAGCTACTGCACTGAAGAGGATGAAGCAGAAGGAAGATAAACTACCATTGTGTTTTTTCTCTTTTCTGGACACCATGCTTTATAGGCAATAGATAGCTAGTTAATCTCTCCTCAGTTCTGGCTGAAGCTTGCTGTGCAAACACACCCAGTAAAGCAGGGAGTGGCAAGTTAGTTTAGCAATCAGAAAGGACCATAAATCATTACTCTTGCTGCAATTGTGACCTATGGAGTCAGCACCAAAACTGGGAGTCAGGCAAGTTGAACTATATTTCTAGCTCTACCACAGACTCGCTATGTAACTTCGGGCAAACTGCCAATGCCAGATTTGGAAAGGGACTGGACGTCCACTGGTTCCATGGGAGTACCTGACCTGGACCCCATGAGGCAGCAGGCATCCTGCCACCAGTCAAACAAGACCTTGGGAAGAAATTTCTAACAGTTTCTTGCCACTAGGAGGAGGTAGAAATGAAAGAGAAAACCTCTTCCCCTTTTCTTTTTGTCCTTGTGTTAACTGACAAGGCATAGAACAGAACCTGAAAACCTCGCTGTATTTCCAGTACCACTCCTCTGTTCACAGAGGTTAGAACACTGAGGGAGTGGAACAGACTGCCTAGGGAAGTTGTGGACTCTCCATCATTGGGGGTGTTCAAAAAGGTGTTGGACAGCACTGGTCGGGCATGATCTAGGCCAGCGTTTCTCAAAACATGGGTTGCGACCCAAAAGTAGGTCTCAAGAATATATGAAAGGGTCACAAGCAAACTTTAAAAATGGGTTCTCCTTTAAAGGAGAAAAACATGTAACTGTGGCTTTTCTTTTGTGGGCTGGCAGAGTTCCAGCCTGCAAGGGGCTACTTGTGGCCCCCCATGCCCCCACACTGGGGCACTGGGGTCTGGAAGTAGAAGCAGTGAGGGACACTGGGTCAAGACTGACCATCTGTGTTTACAAATGGGTCCTGGTAAAAGAAAGGATAAGAACCACTGATCTAGACCGGGGTGGGCAATTATTTGAGGCAGAGTGGAGCAACACAGGGTGCAACCCTTGCTCCTCAGGCTCTTGGTGGTGAGCCAGATAGAATCAGTTGGTGGGCGGGATACTGCTCGTGGGCCATATTTTGCCTACCCTTGATCTAGGCCTATGTTCTTCTATGGGTACTTATGCTTCTGGGCTTTGCTGGTTGCCCTCACCACCACCTTTCCCCTTTCTGCTATATGTGCCAGGGTGTTTTTAAGTCTTCCTCGGAGGTACTGGGTGTTGGCTACCGCCGAGGCTAGGGACTTTGACTGGGTTATGCCAATGCTCCATCTGGGACCAAATCCAGAGGTTTTTGGCTAGAGGGTTATGTCCAGGGGTAGGCAACCCCTTCCATGGGTGCCAGAGCATAGCACACAAAGGCATTTCGCTTGCACATGTGCCTTGGGGCAGACTTCAGGGGAAGGGCCAGGGCTGTGCTGCTGCAACAAGGATAGAGCCCCTTGTGGCTCCCCCACTGTCTGCCACTGGCACGCCAACATTTTACAAGTCAAGGCTACAGGTGTTTTTGGCACTGCCCAAGAAATGCTGCCAAGCCCTGGTCTTGCCCCTCTACTTGAGGTCCCACTGATTGCCAAATTTACCCCATAGTCAGATTAGAGCAGACTGTGGAGGTTTTTGCCTTCCTTTGTAATGCTCTAGCACCTGGCTTCTGGGACATGGGCACAGTCAGCTCCCAGGAGGGTAGACCAGGCTTTGAGGTTAAAGCCAGGGCCCCAGGAGATGTGGGTCAGAACTGAGCCTGCCCTGTGAAAGGCAGGGACCCCCCACGCACATACAGGTGCCAGGAGCCCCCAGTCATTAGCCCGGCCCCAGGGGAGGTGCCATCTTCCCGCCCCGGCCCTGACCCAGCCCAGCTCTATCTGCAGTGCCCTGGCTGGGCAGGAGGTGGCAGAGGCAGATGACGAGGGTGAGCCCAGCCGCCGTGCCACCTCTGCGGGTCTGCATCGCCGTTCTGTTCTGGGCTGGAGGGAGCCGGAGCTGGAACTGGGGCCAGGGCTGGGCAGCACCACAGGGTGCAGTGAGCCTGGGGCCCCCCCCTGCAGCGCAGCCAATGCTGACAGCCTGGCGGGAGGAGGCACCTGCCCATGCCGCTCCACCTCCACCAGCAACCTGGGTCCAGGTGGCCAAATGGGGCTGCCTCTTGCCTGCGGGTAGGGAGCGGCGAGTCACTCAGGCTGGGAAGCAGTTGTTTCCCCACGTGGTGCTGGGGACAGGAGGTGGGCCGGGTCTGCACTCTTCTTCCCACACGCACCACGTCAGCAATTTCAAGATGATGCAGTGCATGTGGGAATCTTATCCCTTGCCCAGCCCTTCAGCAGCCATTAGGAAGCTGCTATGGGGCTGGGGGAGGACAGGAACAAAAGTAAATCATGTTTACTTCCGTTTCCCGTTGCAGCACCATGGGCCACAGAAAATGCCTTGGCGGGCCACATGGCGTCCCACGGGCCGTATGTTGGACAAGCCTGTTCTATATGGTGAAGGGACATCTAGTGGCTAAAATACATAAAGTAACATATTGCACACTGCACTTTCAGTTCCATTCTGGTTAAGGAGGGGTGAGAGGTAGCAGAAGAACCTATTTATTCCCTTTTTACTGCAGTGTAATTAGAGCTCATTGTCGATTTCTCTTTTCATCAGCCGTTGAGTCTCCAGGAATCTAGGCTTTTTCTCTTGGTCACATGCCTCCACATCCACAGCAGTAGGGTTTTGGACCGGGGGGGCGTTGGTTAAACATTGACATTGGTCAAAAGATGTAGACTACACATGGGTGAGAGCAGTCTCCTTGGTCCAGCCAGGCTACAAGGATATGAAGGCCAAAATTTTCAAGAATAGGAAGTGAACATTAGGCCCCTGAAGAATCTTATTTTTTTTCCAGTTTTGAGCTCCCATTTTCTCCATCCATGTCACGATGAAAATCAAGGTAGGTCCCTTTACATTCAAAATAAAAATGTCTGTGCCTTTTTTGTTGCTTTTTATGGCTTAGAGGAGGTTTGAAAGGGGTGATTTACATTTTCCCTTTTTTGTTTTATTGGAAATCAAGCCCTATCAATGAAAGAGTGAACTTTGCTTTCTGTCCTGAACTGGTATACAAGTACAGGTTTCCCTGGCTTTATGCTGCACGTGCATTCCTGGAAAACATCACGTAACTCGAATTCGCGTAAAGGAGACCCACCTTAAAATATAGCAAATAGGGGTATGTTCCAAGACCTAGGTTCTTCTTTCCCCCAGACCCAGTTCTACCACTTTTACAAGACATGTTTGGTATTCACCAACAGCAGACAGAATGCACAAGCACAGGGCACTATCATAATGGGGATGGCAACTACAGAAACACGTGTTGCGGACGAGTGAGGAGCACAAATCTACACAGGACTCTCTATTTTGGTGTGCGTCACTCCCATTATGCACCGCACAAAGCAGCTGACTTCAGGCTTCCACCGCCCTGATAGCATGAAAATGAATTTACCTTGCACATAACTAATTTTTGGTATAAAAAGGATCATTGCATAAAAGCGAATTTACACATACAGAACACATGTAAAGCAAGGGAAACCTGTATGTGTGAGTCTAGTTAACACTGCATTCAAATAAAAACAAATTTGGGGAATATTTTAACATACTCTTAAGTTAACATAAATGAAAGAAGGTATTTTCTAAACTTATAACAGTTTCCTTGCTAGACCCTGCCTAGTTCTGCTTCAAGCAGGGCTGTTCTTCCTGCATTTTCAGTTTCATAGTTTCATATTTGGTAGGGTCAGAAGGGACCTGAGCAGATCATCAAGTCTGATTCCCTGCCATGGCAGGAAAAACTACTGGGGTCAAACGACCCAAGCAAGGTGTTCATCTAACCTCCTCTTAAAGACCACCAGAGTAGGAGCCAGCACCACTTCACTTGGAAGTTGCTTCTAGGTCCTAGACGCCCTGACTGTGAAGTAGCGCCTCCTGATGTCTAGTCTGAATCTGCCCTCTGCCAGTGTGTGACAGTTATTTCTAGTCACTCCTGGTAGAGCTCAGGGGAACAGGGACTCTCCCCCAATGCCTCCTGGTCCCCTCTGACTAGTTTGTAAGTTAAATGCTAAGTAGAAAAAAAACCCTTAAAGAATCTTTTTTTTGGTTTCCTCTATACAAAAAGTATAGTGATGGCAAAACTGTAGCAAAACACACACTATGTTGGATATTGTTATTGACTGCCTGCTGACTAAGTTCAGTGGCAGACTACGGGAACTGCACATGGCCACTGAAGATGTTATTGTGTTGCTTGGCAATTATGTGCACGTTGTCTAACTATCTAAAAAAAATGCCTGTTATATACAGCTTAGTTATATACAACTTGTTTTTAGCTCATCCTAAATATTGCTTACTAAATTGCTAAAAAAACAAATGAGTGACATTTTGATCCAGAATACTGATGTTTGTTTCCATCAGGGTCTTGGCACTGAAAAAAGGTGGATAGCTACCTACCTGACAGTTTAGGTCCTTGGGTTATCTTGCACTCTTAGCATGATCTCACAATACTGACTGCCTTTTTTTTGGCTGTTGCAGCTCAGATTGGGTGGAGATCATTGAGCCTCGATCTCGTGAGCGAATGTATGTCAACTTGACAACAGGAGAGTGTGGCTGGGAACCCCCTCCTCATCTGAAAGTTCGCCAGTCAGATCAGAAACAGTGGTGGGAACTCTTTGACCAAAGCAACAACCGCTTCTACTACTACAATGCCATCACGCAGCAGACAGTGTGGCACCAGCCCCAAGACTGTGACATTGTGCCACTGGCTCAGCTCCAAGCCATGAAACAGAATTCTCAGTCTGACTCCAGAGAACATCAGCATAAAGTCACCTTGAGTAGTGATGGCAGAAACACCCACATCCAAATGCCCTTGCTGCAAGAAATGGACAGGGTTAAGGATAGCAGTACAAAGAGAAGGCCGGACTCTGGAAGGTAGGAAGGACCTGGGCTTCTCCAAGGTATAATTAACATACAGCTTTTTCTGTAGTACTGGTATTAACCACACTGCGTGAAATATTCAGCTTAAGAACACAATGGGCACATCTACACGAGATGTTTATTGCAGAGCTGCCTACTTAGCTCCACAGTAAACATCTCTGCATCTACATGTACTCCCTTATTAGGGGAGATGAAACTAATACACTCCAGAGCAGGCTAGTACTTGTAAGTCAAAGTACTAGCCTACTCCAGAGTATTTTCATGCACAGCAGTGCACCATGTAGATAGACCCTGCCAGCTGGCCAAGGCACAAAAGTGCTTCAGTGCAGGTGCTGCCTGCCAGCTAGCTCCACACTGAAGCACCCTCATGCCTCAGCCAGCTTCTCCACAGTACATTGAGCCCAGTCAAAGCAGCCCTGGGCTGCTGCCAGCTGGAGTGGCTTCAGTTGGGTTCAATGTGCTGCGCACAAATGAACTCTGGACATGGGCTCTGGACATGTTCAAACAGTGTACCCTGGAGCAAAAAATTGCAGAGCAATGAGCATTGGAATTTATTCATGCACATTAATTGCATGTGTAGATGTTCCTAGCGTCTAGGAAACGGTGCTGGTTGGAGATGATACTTTTCTTGGGGGTTATTACTACAGGCCAGTGGTGCCAGATCAGTCTGTGGGCCTGATCCAGCTGCATGCAGAGGGCCTGGATGGGGCCCAACACAGGGCTTGGAAATTTTGGCAGCAGAGGAGCAGTGGCAGTGTTAATTGCTACTGCTGCCAAGTATCTGGACCTGTGGGGAGCCCTGCAGGCTGAATGCGGCTTTTGGGCTAGGGGTAGAGTCTGCTAAGGCACCACTGGTTTGAATGTGACAAAAGCTCAATCCAGTCCCCTGAAGGATAGTAATCTGCACCTTCCTTTTTTTTCTGTCTGCTAGTGAAGCTAGTTATTAGTTACCTTATATAAGAGATGCTGTCATGGATGGGGCTTTTGTTATGTGAGGTATGGTACAAACCAAAAGCAAAGCTGTATGCAGTGCTGTTGTCAGTATAAAACCCTGTGTTTTGGCTAAAGGGCAAAACTGGCAGGAAATGCTTGCTTCTCCTTGCTGCCTGGAAAAGTTGCTGCTCAAAGTGCAGGAACTGAGGCTACCAGTAAAGGCTAAGCTGCCAACCAGTGTTTTTGGCTGTAGCCCTCAATGAGCAGGGTACAGACAGAGACTGTTTGCTAAGGTGCAGAGTCTCTCCTTGAGCCAAGTCTTTCTTTCTTGTTATCCTGTTACTGTAGGCTCTAGCCCTCTTTTGTTCCCTAGCTGGGTTGCTCTGAAATGTGTCTAACTACAGGTGGAGCAGGAACAGGATGCAAGATAGTGGGTGACAGGGATCACAGCCACAGTCACTTGCACGCAGCAGTTAAACAAAGGAACAATAACTGGATGTGAGTGTGTGTGACTAAAAAGCACTATTTTAATTCAGCGAAATCAATTTGACAACAGAGTATTTCTTGTTGACAATTTGCCAGCTGTTGTCCTGCTTTCATAGAGAGCAAGGAAAGAACAGCAAAACTAATCCTTTGGTCTTTGCTAATCAAAGTGTCTTTCACTTGATGAGCTCAAACATTTTGCATATGTAAATATAATATGCCTCATAGCTCCTCTAAGGGAAGTTCAGAACAAGATTCAAGAAAACCTCACCTTAACTTGCAGTGTTGCTGTGCAGAGTGCTCAGGTGCCATGGTGATAAATGGAGTGTAAATGCCGCAAAATTGTTTACAGGGTATAAAACTCAGACTTGATACAGGCATCCCAACTCCCAGTCCAGTGCATATTATCAGAAGAGCATCCTTGCGCTTTTGCCATGTCTGGACTGAGGTATTGTGAGCCATTTTGGAGCTGTTTGCTCTTTGAGGCAGGATTCTCTTTGCATCTTAAGGGCTGTAGTGTCTAGGACTATTTTCAGGGGACATTTGTCTACAAGTCTTCTCTGTCCTACTTTCTGCTTCATTTAAGCCTAACATGACTAATTACCTCTCTGTGCATTATCACTGAGTAAATCCTCCTGGCAGGTGAGTTCTCTGTAATGAGTGTATATTCTGATAGTCTTGCAGTTCATCTCTCAGGAAGGGAGGTAGAAGGGGTGGAAATGTGCCAGCAAACAGCTTGTGGCATAGTATAGGGGTCAAACTATGGTTCTCAGGCTGGATCCAGCCCAAAGTGCTGGAGGGCTTTGTCATTGTTTCTGCCGCTGGGGGCTTTGTCTGTGCTGCAGGTGGATGGTACGGAAAAATGGTAACAGTGGAAGCCATGTTGGAAGCACCAGTCCACCTTGAACCTGAGCTGGGTTATTTTGACCTGCCACTTGAAGAAGTTGCCAACAACTAAGTCTTTCCTACAGCCACATTTCTTGGGTCAAAAAATATAATACAGGCAGTCCTCGGATTTATGGCACAATTGGTTCCTGAAAAACATGTCTTAAGTTGAAACATTGTAACGCGGAACCAATTTTCTCTTAAGAAACCATGTTATAAATGTGGGATTGGTTCCTGAACCAAGGCCCGATACACTATTTTCACCAAAAATACCCCAGAATTTTGTACTCAATCAATTACAGATGAGTAATATAGCTACATTAATGTATTTATATTGTAAATATCACTCATTGATTTGGAATGACTTCTTTGAGGTAACTTTGCTGGACTTTTTGAAAGGTTCTATCTAGGTTGGACTTTTTGAAGAGTTCTTGGCTGAAGTCTTCTCAGCAGTCTTGTCTGCAGGTTTTTCTGGAGCCTTGTCTGCTTTCTTAAAGAAAATGTCCAAGGAAGTTTGGACAGACGTTCTCCAGGGAGATGAATGACGCAGCAAACTTGTTCGCTGGCATGGTGTTGCATCAGATCAAGCGTTCTAAAGTTGAAACTGATGTCATAAAATTGAAACAGGGTGTCAATTTATAAACATTGTAAGTGTAAAATGTTGTAACTCGAAATGTTATAAGTCGAGGACTGCTTTATATCCTACTGGAACCAGGACAGAAATGAGTCATTTCTAGCAATGGAGTTTCCACAGCACAGCTTAGGTCAGGGGTGGGCAAAATACAGCCTGTGGGCTGGATCTGGCCTGCTAGGCACTTTCATCCAGCCCATAGCACCCCCCCCGTTCCCCCCAATGAATTGCACCCTGGCCAGCCCTTCTGTGCACAAGGGTGGGAGGGAGGCAGCCATGGGGACAACCCCGCAACATACCGTATTGGTCCTCACTCCCATCCTCATCGGCAAAAGGGCTCTGCCCAGCCAGCAGCTTCTGGGCAAGGCTCCTGCTGCAGCCAGAACCTGCTCACTTGGGCAGCAGGTAGGGAAGCAGCGGGGCTAGTTGTGTGGGGGTGAAGCTGCAGCTGGGGGGAAGCTGGAGCACAGCCTGCACCCAGAGGGGCAGCGGGAGTGCAGAGGTCAGCTGGGCAGAGTGGGGGGGTGCAGGGACCCATCACACACTCCCTCCATTGTATGTAGTCCCAGCTGCTGGCAGCAGCAGCAGGTGGGGAGGTTAGAATGGTCATGTCTGATGCCCAATGGAGTGCGTCTCCAGCAAGTACTGTGCAGGGGGAGGGAGCAGAGCCTGCCTTTTTGCCGGGGCTCTGTCCCACGTGCCAGCAGCCCCAACACTTGCATTAGGGGAAGCACTGCACTGGAGTCTGCTACTTCCCCCGCTCCATGCTGCCCAGGTCCCCCCACTCTGCCAGAAGTGGAGGGAGCTCCGTCGTGTGCTTCCCCGCAGAGTCCAGTGTGGGGCTTCCCTGCTGCAAGTAGGGGAGGTAGAGCCCCAATGATAGCAGTGGCCAAAAGATGGGAAAGGAAGCCAAGAGGTCAGTCTTGCATACTGCTGTTTACTCTCCAAATAGTTGTTAGTGAAGGAAGAATGTGCTGCTGCTTTACCCTCTTCTTTTCCTACTTGTTGCTGCTGTATTGTGTGGCTCTTTCTGCACTTTCCCCATCATCTCATTGCATACTGGTGACATAAGAAACTGCTTTCCTATTTGATGGCCTCCTAGACGCCTTTGGGACAGGGATAAGACGTGTCCCTCAGCCGCAAGCATGAAATGGTCCTTTTGGAGAAAAGGACTATTGACACAATCTCTGAGTAGAGCTAGTGGGAAAACAAAAAGGTGACAACCTTGACGTTTTTGGGAATAGAAATTTTGAAATAATCTCATTCTCCATTTGGAAGAACCCAAATGGAATTTTTTGACCTTCTAGGAAAGCTGTTATCCATTTCACTTAACAAGAGCTTTTCAGACAGGCAGCTAGGGAGCCATCTTTTCAGTATTTCCAGTGGAAAATAAGAACCTTCCCCAGAAAATTTTGATTATTGTGAAATGGACTTTTTTTGCTTGGAAAACCATTCCAGCAGAAATGTTACAATCAGCTGTATTCCTATGTGTTAGCAGGGCTTAGAGTTGCTCAGGCTGGAAGTTACAAAGAGCCCAAGCCTTTCAGCCTGGTCCCTGAAGTCTGCACTCTTTCAGGACAACTTGGCCTACTTCCATAATAATATTCAAGGACGATGCCCTCATGCTTGTCAGCCTTCTCCATTAGCCCTCCTCAACTTCTCTGAGCTTTAGCCTGCTTTTAGAGCTGATTCTCATCGTGCTAGAAGACAGCATAGTATAGAACAGAGCTCTCCAACCCACAAGGCTGCATGTGGCCTCCCAGGGCTTACCATGTGGCTCCTACCCAGCTGCCCCACAATATAGACACAGGTTGTGGTGGCAACATCACTTCTGTTCATCTGGGGTAAAACAATGGCACCACCACTCAACCTGCATGGAGTTGGGAGTGAATTCTGTGGACAAGACTTTGGAGTGGGTAAGGGATGCCTTTTTTCTTCCCTCACAGAACTTGAAGACAGTGGTCAGTTTGGACTTCCAGGTCCCCGAGGGTGGTTCCACACATTCAAGTGCATCTTTTACTGCTTCCCACAGACCCCTACAGAACTGGTAATGCTGGGCAATCTCATTCTACTGGGTCTCTGCTGTGTAAAGGTGGAAAAGGGGTGCATAGGAGGCAGCAATACCCTGACTTGGCAAAGGTTCCATAATGCAGTTTCTGCCATCCTAGCTCAGTGAGAGTCATCAAAAGTAGTGCCGTATTCCTGAAGGAACACTTCCCATTCCTTGAGGATAAGGCTGTTATGCTCCCTCAGTGGTGAGGCCCAATTCAGGGATTCCCCCATCAGGTAACATATGATGAGGCTCACTTTCCCCTGATCCCTGGAGTAAGTGTCAGGTTGGGCTTGGAATAAAAGGCAGCACTGGACAAGAAACCCCCTGAAGTGCTGCTTGTCCCCATTATACGTCTTGGGTAGTGGGGAGAAGGGCACAGGACTCTGTGAGATGGGCCTGGAACTCAGCAATCTTTTCATGCAGCCATCGTGCCTCTTTACATCATTGCTAGTTCTTCTCCTGGTGGTATACCGCCTGGGACTGGAAGTTCTTGGGCAGCAGCTGCTGCAGCTGGGTTTCCAGGATTTGGTAGCTGGAGACAGGCTGGTTCAGCCAGTCCTGCCCTATCTGCAGCCCTGAGTTGTGGCTTCTAAGGTGGATGGTTCAAGGGCACTGGCAAGGAACTGAGCTCCATGTTGGACATTCATCACTGAATGCATCCTCTCCCATCATGGGCTCTTGGCTCTGGCCATGCCACCCATGGGAGGAGAGGGCATTGATCTTATATTCATCATTTTGGGGTTGCAACAAATTTCCAATATTTAAATGGGGACATACTGAGGACAAGGTTAGGAAGTATTGGTCTAGGGACAAGGCATGTCAAGAGGCTGGGAGATCAGGCAGAAAGTGAGTTGCAGCACAAGCTGGAGAGAACAGTAAAGCAGTCTGGGATTAGGGTGAACCTGCTGCCCAAACACTCTCTGTTCCTGTGCTGGGGTTTATATGGGAGAAGTGGAGGATCAGCTGACCCCAGTCAATCACTCAGGTGACAAAATGAGCAGACTGTTAGGCCCTGCTGGAGGCTTCAACCCATTCTGGATCAGTCTGGACAACCAGGCATAGGCTAAGATGAGTGCACATCCCCAGGGGAGGCATGAGGGGTATGTGCTCTCCAGATTTGTGCATGGGGTGGAGGAGGGCTGCTTGCTGCAGGCTGGGGCTCTGTGCCTTGCTGCCTTTGCCCCAGGAGCTGCGTGATGCATATTGTGCCTCCTACCACTGGGCAGGCAGGGGATACATGGCCATCATGTGGCTCCCAAGGCAAAGGCAGCATGGCCAGCCTGTGGTTCCATCCCAGTCACCCCAGTCCCTGCTCCACTCCCCGCCCACCATGGGGGGCCTCAATCTGCCCTGCTGCCTTGCCCCTTCCCTTCTCCCTCCACAGACTTACCTGCTAGGTATTGCTCTACACCAGGGCAGGCAATTATTTCGGGTGGAGGGCCCCTTGCACTGTTTCGGCAAGCTGTAGCCCCGCCCCTTGACAGGCAGCCCACGTGGGGCTGTCTTGAGCAGACACAGGCAGCCCCACATGGGCTGCAAGTGACTGCAGCATGGGGTGCCGGCCATGGGGTGGGCAAGGGGCTGCTTTTCCCCCTGCACTCAGCATCAGCATGTAACCTGGACCCGCTGCCAGCCTGGGCCCCATGCCAGCTCTGGGCTTGCCCGTTGAGCCTGCTCTACTGCGGCAGCAGCTGCAGCCCCCCAACTTACCATGCCAGGCAGTGTTTGCCACCGCCGCCTCTGTGCTGCCCAGCATGCAAGCTTGGGACGGGCAGAGGTGGGGGCAGGTTACAAGCTGGTGCTGAGCTCTGGAAAAGCGGCCCCTTGCCTGTCTGTGGTCAGCACCCCATGCTGCAGCTGTGTGCAGCCCTCATGGGGCTGCCTGTGCCTGGTCAGGACAGCCCCGCTCGGACTACAAATGGCTGCAGCAGGGAGCTCTGGGCATGGGGCAGGTGAGGAGCCACTTTTCCCCTGACTCTGCCCCTGCCCAGGGTTTCTCCTCCCCCGCCCCACCACTTGAGCTTCTGGCATGGTGTACTCACATGGACCTAGGCCAGAAGCCCCTGCTGGGGCTTTCAGCTGCAGGGGCAGGGCGGGGTGGGCCCTGCTGTTATGGGAGTCTGCTGGGCTTACCCTGGGTCCTACTGCCCCTGGTTCCTGTCATTTTTGACAGGAGCAAGGACAGATCAGTATTAATTTTCTAAATCTTTAAGGGGCCCCATGGGCCCACGATAGAATGGCCTTGTGGGCTGTATTTTGCCCACCTCTGCTCTACACACTGCTGGGCTGTGTTCCTGTAGGGTTACTATATTTTCAATTTCAAAAAAGAGGATGGGGGGGACCTAATATTATGGTGGGGTAGTGATATGCCCGGACCCGGACCTTGCCCCTGCCCCTGCCCCTGAGTCCTCAGCCACAGCCTTGTCAGCCCTGCCCCCACCCCTCACTCCTGAACCACAGTACCCTGTATCCTGCCAGAGCATGCAGGAGTCCCCTTTTCCCAATCTCCAGACTCCCCTGCGGGAACTGCACCTCAAAGCCCTCCACACACACCCACAGTCCCCCACACCTTCACAAATTCCCCACATGCACCCCCCAACCATACAAAGTACCTGCATAATTTGCATAATTTTGAGTTTTTAGCTGCACAATTAAAATTGCGGTTAGTTGCGACTAATTTTTTTAATCATGCAACTAATTGTGATCAAATTTTTTAATTGTTTGACAGCCCTAATGCAAAGAAGTATGCAAGTAAGCCTTCTTATTTAGACAGTTTCATAGTGCTTAGGGTCAGAAGGGACCTAAACAGATCATCAGGTCTTCTGGGGCACCAGGTCCCTGTTGGGAGAGAAATGACTGGTATGCTGAAGATGGGAGGAGGGTAGGAAACTCCAGGCACTCATTACCTGAGCCCAGGTCCATTTTGGAGTCTGTGTGGCTCGGGCAGGTTCCAAGCTGCATGCATTTGCTGGCAAGGATAAGAGTGAGTCTGTGCCATAGCTTAGTTTGCTATACTGGTCGATGAGGGCTATATGTCTTTGACCATGGAGTCTTTGTTGCTCTTCTGAGTGAGAAGGGCCACCGTGTCCAACACATTTGTCTGACATGACCATGTCATTTACTGTGAAGACGTACGATAGTTCTTCATAGTTGCTACTTATGACCCTGCATGCATCTGACATACAATTACTGTCCTGTGTCTTCGCAAACTTCTGTTTCAGTACCTGGTTCTTAGACCAGCACTGGGTCCAGTCATGGTCATGTTCCTGGGCTGCTATTTCTTTCACAGTCCATTCATAGACAGCTTTGTCTATGGGACTGCCCACTGGTTCTTGATCTCATCCCAGATGGTGATGAGATCCACTGCCTCCTTGTTCTAACTAGTGCCATGCTTGTTCATGATGTTAGGGACCATGGTGAAGGGAGGAAGAATGGGTGTGTGGTGGTTTGGAAATCCCAAGTTGCCATGTTGTGTGATGGATGTGTCCAATGGCTTCCCTGACAGACGATGTTTATGTGGAGAGAAATCCTTGGTGCTTGGTGTTGTTTTCAGTTGCTTCAATGGATTCAGACTCCAATGCTGATCTCAGGTGGGTGGCAAACACAAAATGCCTAGCAATTTGCTATGCAGGACAATTAATAGATGGGTGTGGCCATCTGAGGCTTGTCACCTCTGGGGAGTAGAGTTCTGTAACCAGGGCCAGAGTGGCTACACAGAGGTCGAGGGCCTGGGATTAGGGCCCAGGTGTTGCATTGTGAGACGATTGGAGGACTGACTGGCCTACTTGTCCCATGATGATATTGTGGGACAACCATTTAGATGTCCTTCACAATAATGCAGGATAACCTGTTACCACCTCTTATCCCATTAATCTTTTTGGGGCTTTGTCTTGTGACAAACAACAAGGGTGTCTGAATTACTAATGCTTTTCCATGGAAGAAAATGGGCAATGTCTGTTCATACCCTGTTTAACAGAGAACCTGAGGCTGTCTGTTACTTTAAAGGAGAAAGAGCCCCAGGTGCAGGAAGACTGCAAGGGAGAAGCTGCAGAAGAACTGGCCTAGGGAAGTAGGAATTATGAGGACAGTAGGACTGTAAGATTAAGTCCTACAGGGGAGACAAGGCACTGCTACATGTAGACTGCCATGGAGACCAGTTAGTGAGCCTAATTAGGGGGAAAGTGGCGGGGGCTAGGAGGGAGAGAAGCCAGGGCCAAAACCAGGGCAGCCAGTCTGGCCATGGAGGCTGAAAAGGGAAGAACTCTGTGGTGAGAAGCCTGTTGCTGAGTGGCAGACTGTACCTTTTAGCAATACCTGGAGACAGGAAGTGAAGGGCTGAGTGGACTAAGGCCCATGGCTGGGTAGGAGTTTTGATGTATATAGCCAGGAGGCTAGGGTTTTAGTTATTGCCAGAGTGCTCGTGTTTTTCATAGATTCATAGATGTTAGGGTCAGAAGAGACCTCAGTAGGTCACTGAGTCCGATCCCCTGCTCTGGGCAGGAAAGAGCTCTGAGGTCAGACGACCCCAGCAAAGTGCCTGTTCAGCCTCCTTTTGAAGACCCCAACGTAGGGGAGAGCACCACCTCCCTTGGAAGCCCATTCCAGATTCTGGCAACCCTTACTGTGAAGTTCTTTCTAATGTCCAACCTAAATCTGCTGTCTGTCAATTTGTGGCCATTGTTCCTAGTTACTTCAGGGGGTGCCCTAGTAAATAGAGCATCTCCTAGTCCCTGCTGCTCTCCCCTGATGAATTTATAGGCAGTCACAAGTCTCTCCTCATGAAGCCTTGCCTGCAGGCCTCTGACCATACAAGTGGCCCTTCTCTGAGCTGTCTCAAGATTCTCTGCATCCCTTTTGAAGTGTGGTGTCCAAAATTGGACACAGTACTCAACTGTGGCCTGACCAGTGCTGCATAGAGGGGAAGCATCACCTCCCTGGACCTGTTCATCATGCATCTTCTAATCCATGATAAAGTGTGGTTGCTCTTGTTGATCACTTCATCACATTGATGAATCATGTTCATCTTGGAGTCAACTATGACTCCAAGATCCCTTTCTGGTGCAGTGCTGCTGAAGTCATCCCCCAGCCTGTAAGTTTGTTGGTAATTCTTTTTGCCCAGGTGCAGCACTTTGCACTTGTCTTTGTTGAACTGCATCCTATTTCATTCTGCCCATTTCTCCAACCTATATTGATCTGCCTGGATCTGTTCCCTACCCATCTTTGTCCTATAATTTGGTATCATCTGCGAACTTGGATAGGGTGCTCTCCATGCCCTCATCCAAGTCACTGATGAAGACTTTGAATAACACCAGTCCAAGGACCAAGTCTTGTGGGACTCCACTGCTCACATCTTTCAAGGTCAATATCGACCCATCCACCACTACTCTCTGGGTGCGACCTCTAAGCCAATTTGCCACCCACCTGACCATGTAATCATCTACCTCACAGCCTGTCAGTTTATTTATGAGAACAGAATGAGATACTGCATCAAAGTCCTTCTTAAAGTCTAGATAGATGAAATCTACCTCGACTCCTGCATCTAAGCATTTTGTGACCTGGTCATGAAAAGAAACAAGGTAAGTCAGGCAGGATCTACCTGCAGTGAATCCATGCTTATTTCCTTCCAGCCTTATTTCCCCTGCTGGGCTCCCACAAATGTGATCCTTAATGATTTTTTCCAGAGTTTTCCCAAAGATAGAGGTGAGACTAACTGACCTATAATTTTCTGGTTTCTCCCTCCTCCCCTTCTTGAAAATAAGGACTACATTAGCCCTTTTCCAGCCCTCTGGGACCTGACCGGAGCACCATGAGTGCTTAAACAGCTGTGCCAGTGGGTCTGCTATGACAGTGGCCAGTTCCTTCAGCACTCTTAGCTGAATTTCATCTGGGCCCACTGATTTGAAGATATCCACCCCCTCCAAGTGCCCTTTCACTAAGTCTGTGCTAATAGTTTGTGGGCTGGTGCCCTCCCCATGTCTATCTATGATCCAGTTGAGAGAGATGTCTCGATCTGAGTCTAGGAATACAGATGCAAAGAACTAATTGAAGAGTTCAGTTTTGTCCCCTCTCTTTGTCACCAATTGCCCTAGTTTGTCCTGTAGAGGTCATATGCTATCGTGCTTCTTCCTTTTGCTCCCTATATACCTGAAGGACTTTTTGTTGTCCTCAATTTTCGTCACCAGCCTAAGTTCTAATCCTGGTTTGACCTTCCTAACTGATTCCCTCCAAGTGTAAGCCAGGGAGGTATACTCCTCCCTGGTAGCTACTCCCTGTTTCCACAGACTGTATATTCCTTTCTTTGCCCTGAGGCTTTCCTGGACTTCCCTGTTTAGCCAAGTGAGCTTCTTGGTCCCTTTGCCCATTTTTATGCACAATGGGATTGTCTCCTGCCCCCTGTAGGATTGTGCCCTTGAGGAACAACCACTCTTCCTGAACCCCTATTTCACCAATGCTCTTGAGCTTTAAAGCCTCACTAACTTACCTTCTGAGCACACTGAAGTTAGCCTTTCTGAAGTCTAGCACTTCAAGGCCTGCTGGGTAGTTTACCCACTCTTCTCTGGATAGTGAATTCAATCAATTGATGGTCACTATCCCCTAGGTTATTTTGTACCTGCAGATTCTGCACCAGGTCACCTCCTGTAGCTAACTCCAAGTCCAGCAAGGCATTTCCATTAGTGGGATCATACACTTTCTGTGTTAGGTGGAGGTCTTGTATGCAAGTGGAAACCCTAAGTGAGCATTTAGATTTGGCTGACTCCTTCTCCCAGCAGATGTCAGGGTAGTTTAGGTCACCCATGACAACCATATCTCTTGGCTGTAGGGCCTCTGAGAACTGTCTGGAGAATTCCAGGTCTAGCTCATCCTCCTGGTGTGGCAGTCTATAGTAGACCCCCACTACCAAGTCCTTTTCCCTCCGACCCCCTAATGTTGTGACCCACAATACCTCGGTTTGGCCCTCCTCTGATCCCATCTTGATTATAGAGGATGGATATTGTTCCTTAACAAAGAGAGCAACACCCCACCCCCTTTTTCCCCCACTGTATCCCAGCTGTACAACCTGTAACCCTCAATGTCTACTGCCCAATCATGAGTAGGGTCCCACCAGGTTTCAGTTAGTCTAACCAGGTCAAAATTGTTACTTGCAAGCAGGAGCACAAGTTCCTCCTGCTTGTTCCCCATGCTTCTAGCATTAGTGTAGAAACATTTAAGCCCCTCGATGGGTGCCCTTGGTACCCCTCTGTCTTGATGTCTATTGGGCCCCTTAGTGCTTACCTTAAGGCTGATTCAGTGCATTGTCTGTGGTTCATTGATCCTAGGTTCTCCTTATCCTCTGCTTCCCCATCCCCTGACAAACCTAGTTTAAAGCCCTTTGGAGGAGATCAGCCAACCTGTAAGAGAACAGACTCTTACCTTTAGAAGAGAGAGGAAGACCATCTTAATCCCAGAATGCCTCTCTCATGGACGTGCAGATCATGGTTGTAGTTTTGGTTGCAGTTTACAACCAGTGGTTTGGGTTTGGGGTTCCCAGGGGTTGGCAGAGGTCCCAACAGAGCCTGAGAGCATGGGAATAACCTGAGCCCTGCCAGGGGCTAAGTCAGAGGTGGGCAAAATGTACCACGTGGGCCAGATCTGGCCCACCAGCTGTGATTAGATCCAGCCCATGTTTGGGTGCCTGCCAACTGATTGTATCTGGCCTGTGGCTGTCCTTGCAGTGCTCCACATGGGGCTGAGCCCCACCCACTCCCACTTGGGGCAGACCACACCCGATAATGGCCCTGGTCCCAGCCCCCACCAGTGCATACTAATTTCCTGTGGGGCTGCAACCACCCAGGTACTGCTTGGCTCCTCCCACCTCCAGGGGCTCCTCCCCCTCCCCCTGTTGTGCCACTCCAGGCACCAGATAGTGCAGGGAAGTGACAGTGACTGTGGGGATGCGTGATGGTCACTATACACCCAGCCATATGGTGGGGAAAACTGAAGCTGGGTGGCTTCTGCCCCAGCATGTGGGGCTCCAACTTGAACTCCTGGCCACCTGCCACCCACTCTGTTCACCTGGCATGATGAGCAGCCACTTATAGGCAGCCGACAGCTGGAGCCGTAGGTGCTGGGGCAGGAGCTGTCTGGCTAAAGTTTCCCCTTGCCTTGAGTTAGCACAGCAGAAGCAGAAAGAAGATGAGGAGCCACTGAAGGCAGGGGGATCCAGGCTGTACCCGGGTGACTGCAGCTGCACTAGGAGCAGGACCACTGGGAAGCTGTGCATGCTGGTCAGGGCCAGGAGGGAGAGCATGGCACAGGATGCCCCAGATGGGAGTGGGCAGGGCCCAGCCCCATGTGGAGCACTGCAGAGGCAGCCATTGGTTGGATTGGGAGTGTTGCGGGATGGGGCAGACCATACCTGCACCACGTGGCCTGGGTGAACTCTGCTGCACTGCACCCCCTCCCCTCCCCTCCCCTGGTTAGCCCCCAAGACCTAGCACATCAGCAGCCCCTCCATGTACATGTTCACACACAATATGCAGGAGTAAATCTTTATTTTGAGCTATTATGCAATAGCCTCTATATTACATTACTCAAAAAAACATAAATCAGAACAAAAATTTTTTTTTGAAATAAGATTAAACCATGTTATAGTACATGCTTGATTTTTAGTACATGGGTTTTTTTATATTTAATTTGTTAAAATAATATCTTCTGAAAGATTTTATGCATTTGGCCCTAAATAGCTAACCAAAACTTGTTAAGTGGCCCTCCCAGCTGAAGTAATTGCCCACCCCTGCTTTAGGAGATGGTCTGATCAAGACAGAAGTGTCTTAATGATATTCATAAATGATCTGACTCCCTGTTTCCAGCCAGGTGCAAAACACTGAGTCCACTCCAGCACTGAGAAGCCAGAATCAGCATGAATGTCGAAGTTCCCTGTGATAATATGTCTAAGATAATAAGTAGTGTTCTCAGTACTACTTCTGAGCTCAACTAGCTCAGGGAATCTGCTGTGCAGCAAGATGGTTTCTATATTAGTGCTGCTCATTCTGGCCTGCAGACCCTGCCCCCTGCTGCTGCCCCTCACTTCCAACCCTCTATGCTGTGCTCCCTGCTGCCTCCACTTGCCCTTCCCCTGCTTCCACCAGTGGAGCAAAGCAAAATCACAAACTCAGCTCCTGATCTTGCAGGCACTGCGCTAGGTATTCTGGGAACTGTAGTTCTACCTAGCATCAGCCATATTGAAAACAGACCAGGAGAGAAAATCCCGGACATTGGCTTAGATTTAAAAAAACCCCTCCCAGACGCAGCACAGGTCAAAAAAAGAGGACACGTCTGGGAAAAAACATGGTAACCCTAGCTAGGAATACTTCTGGCCATGCAATGTGTGAACACCAGGGATCCAGGTTTTCCATTTGCCACAGAAAAATGAAAAATGTGGCAAAACATGAATTGTCTCCTTTAAAGGCAAAAACCCGGGAAACCACAGGTTTCCCCTTGCAGGGTGGCAGAGCTCCAGGTCCTGCCTGTTGGGCCGCAGAGGCAGCTCCTACCTGGAGCTGGTCCAGCCAGGCTGCAGCCCCGCATCCCACTGTGGGCACAGAAATCAAGGTGGGGGATGTGACCCCGCCTTCCCCCGATGTATTGTCTATGCCCCCCCATCTCTGATGCATTGTCTCTGTCCCCCAAGCCTTCCCTATGCATTGCCTATGCCTACACCCCTCCTTCCCCATACACCCACCCCCTTCCTCACATACTGAGGGGCTGGGGGCAGTGGGTTAAGAGTGAGGTACACCAGCAGGGCTGCAGGGGTGGGGGACTGTGGGTCAGGAGTGTGGGGCACTGGCAGGGCTAAGGGGTTGTGGGTGAGGAGTGAGGGATGCCAGCAGGGACAGCAAACTGTGAGTTGGGACTGAGGAGCACCGGCAGGGCCAAGAAGATGCAGGTCAGGAGTAAGGAGGGATGAGGGGCTAAGGGTTGGAAGTGAGTGACAATGGCAGGGGCAGGGCACCAACATATCAGGGATGCTCAGTACTAGAAAGCAGTGTTGGGGGGACAGCCACAGCTGTACTTGTGTCCTGGTGATTGAAGGGGAACAGGGGGAGCTCTGATTTTCTCTGATAAAAAAAAAACAAAATCAAACACCAAAATATACAGGTATTTGGAGTTTATTTTATTGTAATGATTGAGGCAGTGGTAGGCTTCCAATTTACTTTAAAATTGTAAATATATCAATAAAATATTGTGTTCAGCTAACACCCAAAGCGCCACTAATACATATGGTAGTTGTTGGTGATGCAGTAATTCCCCCTCCAGCTGAGAGCAGGGCATTAACTGGTTTTCAAAAAATGAAAACTGGAAATAGGTGTGGATGGAGTAAGGAGGGTGGCATTCAGTCTGTCTGCACCTGGAGCTTGGGGAACCTTAGCAGTGGGAGGTTCACCTTGAGGAACCAGTTGCTCCACCAAACCAGGATCCAAGCAGGTGCGGTGGGGTGTCACTACATCCCCACTGATGCTGAACACTCTCTCACTCAGAACACTGGTTGGTGGACAGGTGCTTGAAGGCAACCATGGCCAGATCCAGCCACATCTGACTGCAGCTTGCCCAGTGATCCTCCAGAAGCTCTCCATTTGGCTCTGAAGTTCCCTTACTACAGAAATCACCTCTCTTAAGGAGGGCGTTGGCAGCTCTGAGGGTCTCGGTGGCCTTGAGGAAGGACTTGAGGACCACGAAGATCTGGGAGATGGTATCCCACTCAGCTCTGTTCAGGGAGCTGCTGATCCCAATCTCTCCAAGCAAGGCTATCTCATGCATGCCTCATACAGGGAGGGCAGCACCATCCTACTGAAGGTGGTGCATATGGGCACTTGGTGTGATGGGGCCATGAGTTGCCTGAATCCTGGCTGCTCAACTAGGGAGAATGGCTGGCCATAGACAGCAAGCATCTCCCCAGTGCTCTGGGTGATCTCGCTTGCCCTTGCAACGTGCCCCACTTTCTGTCCACCTTTCCTCCACTATTCCACGGTGGCCTGCCTCTGCTTTGGGGGGTAGGGGACTTTGGATCCAGTCACAGAGGGTGACTTCCCTTTGGGCACACTTCTACTGGTGCCAAACTGAGGAGGAGCAAGGGCAAGGGGGTGGTGCCTTTGGAGCAGCATCAGCATCTCTGTGGTGCTCATGTGATTTGTTTCCTTGCCCTAGCTAGTTTTGACTTGGCAGTGCAGGCAGATAACATACATGGAATCATCTGCCAGCTCAAAATGATCCCAGACCACACTACTCACTTGCTTCTGGGGTGTGGGTGCATGTGTGGATGCTGCGGCACTTTCCCCCTCCTCAGCAGGCAGAGACACAGAAAGAGAAGCAGATTCAGCTGAGCTGCTTGCCTCCACCTCTGCATCAACCTCCTCCAAAGTGCCTTCTGGGGAAGGAGACCTAACTGTAGGGGAAACTTGAGGAGTATTGAGCACAGACTCAGCTGATTCCCCCTCCTTTCCTAGAATTTCCTTTGCTAGGGCACTAAGATCCAGATCCTGTGCCAGCTCTTCCTCTGGCACTGGAAGGCTCAGCATGAGAAGTAAAATGGGGGTGGAGTAGGCTGCCATGTTGGTGCTGCTGCTGCTTGTGGTTGTCATCGTGGGAGCAGGGAAATTATGACTGGTGCTTGTGGAGGGGATGCAGTCTTGGACACAGGCAGTGGCACTGGCACTGCTCCACTCCCCTTGCTGCTTGTAGCAGCCTCATCTCTTTTAGCTGGAGGAAAGAGGCTGTGTCTCAGCTTGGTGTGGGGCACGGAACTTACAACTCTCCCTCTTCCACCCCTCCCTGAAGGCTGGCCAGTGTGGCCACCTGCCTTTCCACCACACTTCGGGGTGCATTTCATGTCTTCTTTTTCTACAAATATATCAAAGTGTATTTGTGTTCCTATATAAATTAAAACTGACAAGGTACATCACAAGCACAATTCGTGCATCTATAGATGCATCACTCCTTGTCCTCTCTGGGCTCTCTGCAACCCTATCTGTTGTCGCACTTCACTGGTGCCTGGGCTCTCTGGAGCCCTGTCTCTGTGCCCTCATGCCATGCCCTCTCTGGTTCCAGGGTCTGTGCACCCCAAATGCTGTGCCCTTTCTGGCACCAGGATCCCCACACTGCAGTAGGTCCCCAGTGAGGCCTCCTCCTTTCCCAAATAGCCTCACCCAAACCACCAGTGGTTATGAAATAAACAAAACATAAATCCCTGGGCTATAACATAATATACAAGACCAGGGTGTGCTCTGCCCCTTTAAAAGCATCTAACTTCATCCCTGGCACCAAGTATCTAGGAGGCAAGGGTACCTGCAGAGCTCACGGAGCCCTATTAGCTCTAGGTTCAGCATATCAAGCAGTTGCTGCATCATTGGGCACTTTCTCCCTGGAAGCTCCTTTCCTTTTAGCTGCTAGCAGGGAACTACCCTCCCCAGCTCCGGCCTGGGGGTTTATATGGGCCCCAGGGCCCTGCCCCTTCTGGTCAGCTGACCATGTGCAGGTGCAAGGTAATTTGCCCTTTGGCTTGTTGCCCTGGTAACCTGCACTTGGGCTTCTGTCTCTCTCTTTGGGCTCTCTCCCCAGGCAGTTTCTGCTCTTCTAGCAGCAGGGCATCTTCGTGTCCTGTGACAGGGACCATACTGTCCCTTTTCCAATCCTCTAGTACCTGGCCGGTGCGCCATGAGTGCCCATAGAGCCCATAGAGTTCCAGGGGCCCCACTATGACCCCCACCAATTCCCTCAGCACCCTTTGATGACGAGCATCTGGATCTACTGATTTAAACACATCCAGACCCTCCAAAAGTTCCCTAATTAGGTTGTCCCTGACCTCAGCCATCGCGGTGCCTCCCCTGGGTCTGTCTGCAACTCCAGTGGGGGAGATGTCCTGGTCCCTGTTCAGGAATATGGAGGCAAAGAATTTGTTAAAGAGGTCAGCTTTTTCATTTGCTGCAATCACCAGATTGACAGGTCTTTTCTGTAGGGGTCCCACATTACCCAATGCCTTCTTACTTCCTATGTATTTGAAAAGGGACTTTTTATTATCCTTAGTTTTGGTCCCTACCCCTAGCTCCATCTCTGCCTTGGCCTTCCTGGCATCCTCCCTGCAGTCCTGAGCAACGGAGGTGTAATCCTCCTTGGTGATAGCCCCTTGCTTCCATTGTTTGTAAGCCTCCTTTTTTGCCCTCAGGCATCCCTGGATGCCTTTGCTAAGCCATGGGGGTTTCTTAGCACTTTGGCCCCCCTTGGTGAGCACTGGGACTGACTCCCTTTGAGCTTGGAGGATTGTCTCCTTGAGGAACAACCACGCATCTTGGACTCCCATCTCATTGAAGCTCCAAGAACTCAATGCCTCTCCTAATCACCTTCTTAGCTTACAAAAGTCAGTCCTCCTGAAGTCGAGCACCTCTGCCTTGCTGCTTGCTTTCACCACCTTGTGCTGGATAGTAAATTCCAGCAGGCAATGATCACTGTTGCCTAGGTGGTCAGGTACCTGCAGACTCCTCACCAGGTCCTTGCCTGTGCCAAGGACCAAGTTCAGGAAGGCATTTCCCCTGATAGAACTATGCACCTCGTGGGTTAGGTGGAGGTCCTGTATCCTGGCTAGGAACCTACTTGAGTGGTCAGACCTGGCTGACTGCTCCTCCCAGCAGATGTCTGGGTAGTTTAGGTCACCCATGACAACCACATCCCTTGACTTTACAGCCTCCATGAGCTGACCTTCCTGATAATTGAGGACGTGTATTGCTCTTAAACATATAGCACTACACCCCCCACTCTTTTCCCTGCTCTGTCTTGCCTGTACAGCCTCTATCCCTCAATGTCCACTGCCCAGTCATGGGTAGAATCCCACCAGGTTTCTGTAAGCCCCACTAGATCTGGGTTTTCGCTAGCTAGCAGGAATGCGAGTTCCTCCTGCTTATACCCCATGCTTTGAGCATTTGTGTAGAGGCATTTGAGGCTTCCTGTAGGTGCCTGCGCTGTCCCCTTGTTCCTAAGCCTGCCCTGTCCCCTGTCACTTACCTGGGTACTACATATGCACATCACCTGGCTTGATGATGAAGTTTCCTTATGTTCCTCTGCATCCCTGTCTCCCGGCACACCTAGTTTAAAGCTTGCTGTATGAGATTAGCCAACCTGGAAGAAAAAACATGCTTACCTTTTGGGGAGAGATGAAGCCCATCCCACCCGAGCATGTCCTCTGTGCAGAAATGTCAGTCCGAAGCCGTGGAGTGGTTTTGCTGACACATGTCTTGTGGCGCTGTCCATATCTGCTTACTGGAAGGATAGAAAAAAAACCACCTGTGCCCCTGTCTCCTTGAGCTTTGCCCCTAGAGCCTTGTAGTCTGTCATGATGTGGTCTGGGTTGCCCCTGGCTGCGTCATTTGCTCCCATGTGGATGAGGACCATGGAATAATGATCAAAGGGTCAGATGAGGTCTTGGATCATCTCCATGATGTCTTGAATCCGAGTTCCAGGCAGGCAACAAACCTCACGTGTTATGGGGTCAGAGCAACAGATGGGTCCCTCCATTCCTCTCAGGATGGACTCGCCGATGATGACGCAGCGTCTCTTCCTCTTGGTGTTCCGGTAGGTCTTGGCCTGTGCTGTGCTTGGAGTGGCATCAGTTTCTTTGGAGGCATCCTATCCTACCTCCTCCTTCACAGCTCCTAGGGCCTCACCTGTTCCCCAGCTGTACCTGGGGAGCTGACACTGAGGTAGTGCAGTGGTGAATGTGTTGTTTTTGACCTGGAGGGATGTGGACAGTGGAGTCCCCCAGGGCTTGGTTCTGGGGCGTGTACTGTTCAACATCTTAATCAGCGATCTGGATCTGGGTGTGGAAAGCATACTGTCCAAATTCACTGATGACACCAAGATGTGGGGCAAGGTGAGCACAATGGAGGGGAGGGACAGAATCCAGCTAGATCTAGACAGGCTACAGAAAGGGGGTAGATGAGAATAGGATGAAATTCAACACAGACAAGTGCAAGGTACTGCGTCTAGGGAAAAGGAACCAGCAACACACCTATAGGCTGGGGAACACCCTTCTTATCCACAGAGTGGCAAAAAGGGATCTTGGAGTCATTGTTGACTCCAGGACAAACATGAGCCACCAATGTGAGGAAGCAGTCAGTAAGGCTAACCGCACTTTGTTGTGCATCTATAAATGCATCACAAGGAGGTCCAGGGAGGTGATCCTTCCCCTCTATGTGGCACCGGTCAGGCCACAATTGGAGTCCTGCATCCAGTTATGGGCGCCGCACTTCAAGAGAGATATGGCTAGCATTGAGAAGGTCCGGAGGAGGGCTACTTGCATGGTCAAGGGGCATCAGGGCAGGCTCTGTGAAGAGAAGCTAAAGGGCCTGAACCTATTCAGCTTCCACAAGAGAAGGCTGAGAGGGAGTAGCAGGGCACTGGGTGTGCCTGCCACTTTAAGGCCCTGGAGCTGGCAGCCTCCAGGTGCCTGACGAGGGCAGCCATTTTGAGGCCTATATAAACTCAGGC
>JAGPOW010000955.1:1126479-1169531 GCA_030014935.1 Caiman crocodilus
GTGCTAAGGAGACAAGAAGACTGGTACCAAGGATGCACTATTTTACAAATGTCAGGGAGGTGCTCTGGGGCAGCTCATCAATCTCAGATTGCAAGTCCCCTCTTGTCAAGTTCTCAAGTCTGTAGAGTATCACAGTAGTAGTAGTAGTAGTAAGGGCAGGAGCTTATGGGGATGGTTTGGAGGCTCCTGGTCCTGGGTATGACCTAAAACTGCACCCTCCTGGGGAAGGGTGGCCTGGTGGGGCTCCTGGCAGTGCAGGAGCCCCCAGGAATTGCCAGGCCAGTTACCACCCTGGTGAAAGATGGGGAAAGGTGCCTTAACCCTAGCCCCATCTTCGGGTGTGCTTTGGAGTCAGCTGGGGAAGTACTGGGTGCCCAAGTATGTCCACGTGTAGGTGCTTGAGCCCAGCAGGGATGCGGATCCACACGTTACCCCTCTGAGGTCTCCGGGAAGTAGTGGGGGCCAGGTATGCCCATGTGTAGGTGCCTGAGCCTAGCAGGGAGACAAGGTCCTGGTCACCCCAGAGGGGGTAGTGTGGAGAGCATTGGGAGGCCCTGCACAGAGTAGGGCTGAAGTGCAAGTAGGCCCGAAGGACTGTGTGTATGAGGGGACTAAGTAGGCCTGAAGGACAGTCCAAGGAGCCTGCTGAGTAGGGTCAAATGAGAGTAAATTTGAAGGATAGTACAAGGGCCAGCCCCATGAGAAGTTGTGCCCAGTGAGGGGCTTGGGGCAGAATTAGCCCAGGGTTTGGCACAAGGACAGACCACGTAGGGTAGGGGAACTTGCAGGAACCGAAGGACTGTGTGGCAAGGCCAGTATGAGAGTAGCAAAACCTGATGGCCTAAGAGGGGCCACTC
The DNA here is from genome assembly GCA_030014935.1 of Caiman crocodilus. NCBI lineage: Eukaryota > Metazoa > Chordata > Crocodylia > Alligatoridae > Caiman > Caiman crocodilus. Next base: position 1,127,337 of record JAGPOW010000955.1, read on the forward strand.
AAGGAGCAGAGTAGTGGAGTGTGGCCCAGTAATGCAGTATGCCAGAGGGACAGAGTAGAAGGGGTGTGTGTGTGTGTGTGTCCCAACTTTGGACTCGATTTGCTCTAGTCTCAGACTGGGAGTAATATTAATCTGGATGCCATCTACGAGGTATGGGATGCAGTATAGGAAAGGTTGGAGCCACAGATAGTACCCCCTGGCATTGGGGGTGTAATGAGCAGTGTCCCGCATGTACCATCTTTATATGGGAACAACAAAGTCATAATAGGCAGGATCAGGCAGATTGCCCAATAGAGACGGGTGGGTGGGCTGACATGAGACCCGGCCCTGAGAATTGCCGCTTGCCACAGTTTTATTCACCCTTTTTTTTTCCATTAGTAAACATACGAGTGAGTTGAATTTGTAGAAATCCAAGCACAGAAGTATTCACAGTGTCCCCCACCCCCCTTCCACTGCAGGACATTCAGCAGACAGGGGACCCCAATACCATTTGGGCAGTGTTACCCCATAGTTTGCAGGCACCCCTTCAGGGCAGAGACAATTAAAGGAGGGTTTTTTAATGAGAAAAAGACATGTAATTGGAGCACCATTTTAATGTTGAAATACAGTTTAGAAAATCACACATTTCCTGAATTGGCGTTTTTTCTTTCATAGGCAGATTAGTGGGTTAGGGGGAGGGAAGAGGAGGGGGACACTCATCCCATTGTCCTGCGATTATTTCTAATGATTACTATGAAACAGGACACACCCCCACTCGCCAGACGCTGACACTGAGCAGGCAGGTGACCACATAGTTTGTTCTACATTTACATTTGCAAAACGTAAAAGCTTTTAGTCACAACTAGCATGGATTGGTTATAATATATTAACTAGAGCAAAAAAGACTTATTTTTTGTAATTCAAAAATTAAAATTGCTGGAGATCAAGTTCTCAATGTTTGGGATCTAGAATAGTCAGGTTTTTGACTTTTGAGAGTCAACTATATTTTTCTGAAGTGTTTTATGAAGTCTTGCATTGTATTTTTCTGTATCTGTTTTTGTGGTTTTATTTTTCTGTGGTTTGTGTTTTTTGCCTTTGTGTTTCGTGAAACTAGTCAGTTCATTCACCAGCACCTTGACACTGGCAGTATTTCTCCTTGAACCTTTATATTTATTTTTGTCTGTTTTATTGTGTCTGTATTTTTATTTTTTTTTGCATTTTTGTGCTTGTGCTTTGTGGTTTTGTTTTCATGCTTTCTGTACTTGTGTTTGTGTGTTTGCAATTTTTCCTTGCTTGTTTGTGTGACTGCATGCCTTGTGAATGCTTATTTATAGCAATAGTTGCTTCATCAGAATGTATGGGAAGTGTAGTCCTGATACAGAAAGAAAAAAATGGAGGACCAAGCCAATATCTGTCCAACCCTCATGCAGTTTGGTGTACTACCTCTGTGGAAGTGATGGTGCACATACCACCACCATCTCTGGTCTTTTATGTATTCCTCTCCACCCTTCAGCTCGTGCGCCAAGCCTTCTGCTTGAAACTGCACAGCACAGCAGCAGCAGCAAATAGCAGTCTTCGCCCATGACCCTGAGTGCTAAAACCCACCAGGCAGTAGGGAAGATGGAGGGCTATTGCTCACCACCCTGGGTGCTAAGACTCATGGAGTAGTAGGGAAGAGGGAGGGCCTTTGCCTACCACTCCAGGTGCTAAGACCCAACAGGCAGTGGGGAAGAGTGGGGGGTGGACCTTCACCCACCCCTGGGTGTTAAGACCACCAGGTAGTAAGCAAGAGGGAGGGCTGTTACCCACTACCTCAAGTGCTGAGACCCACCAAGCTATTTAATATTTGGCATGAACATAGAGAACAGGAGTCAACATGGAATGCTTATTTATAGCAACAGTCAATTGCTCAGAATGTATGAAAAGGTGGGACCTCAAATACAAAAAGGTGTTCAGACCCACCAGGCAATAGGAACAAGGACAGTCTCCCACCACACTGGGTGCTAAGACCTAACAGGCAGTAGGCAAGAGGGAGGTCTGTTGCCTGATATTACTACTACTACTACTACTACTGACTACCATTAGAAAAAGACATTACCCCAATATCAGTACTTCATACTAATTCTCTTGCTGTATTTGCTGGACAAAATGAACAGAGTGCCCAACAGTCAGTAAATTGTCACCTAGCACCCATAAACAACATTGTGCTCTTTTGTATCTTGAGAGTACACCAAGCCCAAGTAGCGAAATAGAGGCAGGTTTTGTACCAGCAGAGTATGCGACAGTCAGATACTGGAGAGTATGCAGCAGTCATATATTACAAGGAATACATTAAAGTGTAAATGTTGGGGTATGTTTGATTCCCCAGGACTTATCTAAAAAAACAACACAATAAAAACAAAAGAAACAATGCATCCAGGATTTTTCAAAAGAGTTAATGAAGTATATTTGAGTAAGTAGCTGCTTGGACTACCTGAACATTTGTAATTTTTCATCATTTCAAAATCTTGCACAGTGTAGGCCAGGAGTTAGCCCTGGAAGGTAGGACACGCAGCGTGTTTCACAGACTTCCTTACCCTGACCAGGGACAAAAGCATTCTAATTATTGATAAATACTAGAATGTTAATATTAAAATGACCACATACATTTTACAAATTTAAAATGATTATTTCATGTGCATGTTTAGTTGCTGCTATATTCACACAACATGGGCCCTTTTTGTCTCTGTTTAGAAACTACGTACATTGTGACAGAAAAAGGATTAGTTTTTTCGTGCACTGATTACTGCTATTATCAGCACTAATCATTATGCTTATTCTCGTTTTTTTAAAAGAAGTATTATCCTTAGATTCACAATAATTTTAGGCTTGGAGGCAGGGATACAAGTAGTGATAGGCACCTGGAAGTGAGACATTGCCAGTTGAGAGAGGGGAGGGGGGGCACGGGGTTGGGGAGAAGGGCAGCTCACACTGCTGCATTCCTCCTGGAACTGTGCACTGCCACTGCGGGCCTTCATGCTGTGCGCTACCCTTCACCTTCCTTCATGACGCTGAAATCAACTTCAAAGTGGAAGTAAACAATGCCTACCACCCTCAGGGCACAGCCTAGTGTCAGGTCTCGCTTACAAATGCATAAAGGTGCCAGTTGTGGAGGACATCACAATGTCCTCTTTCAACTGCGACCTCTGCACTGCACCTGACTTCAGCCTGCATTCTTCTCAACTGCTGCAGTCTCATTCCTGTGCCCCCCAGAGGCAACTCTTCCTGCTGGGCTGAGTCCTTCTGCCTCTGGTGTGCTGTCATCTCTCATACACCTCAATCCTCTTTCATCACTACAGCGTACACACACCCTGACCACTGCTCCCACAATTTATAAGCCTTGAGCAGGGCAAGAGTGCCCCCGCCCTTGTTTTGGTGTTAAAAAAAAAACTCCAGACAGGCTGGTGCTGGGCTGGAAACGAGTGTGAAAACCCTGTCCAAAAAAAGTGGCGAAATACAGCAAAAAACTGCAGAAAAAGACTTGGAAGAGGACAGCTCCTTTGGGTGATTTTGCAAAGTGCATGGGTGATACAGGGGAAAGGAGCTGTACTGCTTGCGGTACCTACACCTGATGCCAATGCCTGGGGATGCTGGCAAGCCAGACTTATGACTAGGTAGGGAGCCAACCACTTCGGGTAGCTCTACACACGTTACCCCTCCCCCCCTCCTGGACAAAGGCAAGGTGAGTGGAGCTACTTTGCCCTTTCTGGGGTGGTACCCACTTTTTAATGATGTGCTTTGGCAAGTGCTGCAGGACATCAGTTATCAACTCGTGCTCTTTGGGCATCCGCATGGCACTACAGCCATGTCCAGCAACTGGCCCATGCGGCCTAGCAGCTTCTCTCAGAAGGCAATTGTGCTGTTCACAAGTCGGTTCTCCTGGATCTTGTCATGCCAAAGTGACTCCCGGAGTTTGTCACGCTAGCCATCTGCAGCTGACACTCTGCTTTGTGACAACTCCACCAAAGCCTCCATCACGCTGTCTCGGGACTGTCATTGCCTGCAGTGCATATCCCTTGAGAGCTCTGCTGTAGTGTGAGCTGGGGTCTGAGGTTCAGGGGCACATGCCCAGCTGGCATTTGGCGTGGTAGCTGGTAAACAAATGAAAACAATGTTCCTGGTTTGGTCACATTTCCTTGCCCCAAGTGTTCAAGTGGATGGTGACAAACTTTTATTCCTCTACCCACCCTTCCCTGCAGTCAAGAATCTGCCTGCAGGCATGGAAACAAAGCCTTTGAGAGTCTGGGGAATGTGAATTGTGGCCCAACTTACAAGTTCAGAGCTACGTCTCAGGCTGCCACTGCCCATGCCAGCTGCAAACAATTACAGCAAAACAGTGAGTTTGATATCCGTTACATTACCAGTTATCCAACCCCAGAAGAACATGGCTTATACCCTTCATCAATCACCAAAAGAGCTTGGTGACCCACCTCCAGTGATGCATGCATTTTTCTCCTCCCACCCCACAAACCCAACCTGCACAAACCCAAGTGCCTGCTGCAAGAGGCACCAGTCATGCATCTTCTTGGGTCTTGGGAAGAGAAATCGATATTTGTGTGTGGGGAACAGAAACCACATCTGAAGCGATTTCATGGAATGGGGAGGTGGGGGGCAAGGTGGTGGGTGTGGACACTGGGATAAAGGTCAGGGTATACTGCTCTTCTTGGGAGTCCCCATCATCTGGGACCCCCACTGCTGCAACATGCTCATGGTTTCCCACTCAGGAGAAGCTCCTGTCAATGTGCTTTCCTCCAGCGCAATGCCAGTCCCAAAAGACTGTGGACAGGTAGCCTTGCCCACATCCTTGGAGAGAATAAAAGAGCACTTGTATGTCCTGCCCCAGAACGAAAGTTTTCATCCTTGGCTTGATATGCACATCTCAGGGCCTTGATCTTACACCATCACTGGGTCCAGTTCCAGTTGTGCCCTCACTTCTGTATTTGTTTTGCAATGGTGGCATACACAGGCTTATTTCTCCTACTTTCCAGCTGGTCTATGATCTTTTGCTCTGACCAGATATTGACTGTCTGGGTCTGGTTGGAAACCCTGGGTGTTGGAGGTGTCAGACAACTGCTCTGATACCTGCATACAGCTGGACTTGGTTTTCTGAGACACCGGGAAGCAATTCAAGGCCAACAGCAACTGATTCATGAAAGGTAACTGGCAAAATTTGTGGGTCATGCCTTGCATAAGCAGTTGGGAAAATTGCATGTACTCAAGACTGTGAAGGTATCACTTGCGTCTCACAACACCCAATGTGATGAGGCACCCTATTTACCAAAAAACACATGGTAATGGGCATGAGAATGGGCCAAATAAGTCCATTATCCATTTGGATGGCTGGTTAATGTTCCGTAATTTTGCAAAAATTGATCACCTGCTTGTGTCCTGTCTTCCACCTCCCTTCCCCTAGTCCCACAGAATCAAAGCCAAATGACCCAATTTGTTATGGCTGCAACTAGAGAAGCGCAGACTACTGTTTTTGCTGACCTTGCAAAAGTATTCAGCTGATACTGGCTCATCTGCACATGGATTCTGAAGGCTTTGTCTGGTCCTACATTAACATGAGAGCGGTGTGGCAACATTTTATCTGTCTGATTGCAGAATCAAAAGTCTTTGCAAGCCTAGCTTGATGACACTTTGTTCTAAAACATCACTTTTAGCTTTAAATGTTGTGCCTGACCTGACACTGGGAGCCCTATTTTTTGTGGGAGGACCTGGTTTTTTTAGCCAGGTAGGAGTGGAATGTTATTGCAGGTCAGGTCTCTTTGGAACCCCGATCTCCTGCCCCTTCTGTGGGCAGAGGGAGACTCTGGCACACATGACCCTTGAGTGTGCCAGGCTGCAGCCCCTCCATCTCCACCTCCAGAACCTCCTCCTGAGGATCAGAACCTTCTGGTCAGCCCCTCCTGATCTTGGCCAAGTGGGCCTTGTACTTGACCAGGAAGGAGGCTCTGGCTGGGAAGGTGTCTGGAGACTGCAGGGCTGCTTTCCTCTCTCTGGTTTGAGCACATTACCAGGCAGAGCACCAGTGGGCAGCGTCTACCAGCTCCTTGGATGCCTTTGAGGACCAGAGGGTGTGGCCTGGGGACTCTGTTTGGTGTCCCCCTCCAGAGAACTTATTTTCACATTTTGACCCTTTGACTCCTGTGTCACTCCTATCCTGTTTTTGCTTTTGTTGTCCCAAGAAATTATATATTTCACCCTTTGGCCCCACAAAAGGGCAATTAGTTATCTGGGTGGGCCTTAAGGCCCATGTTAATATGGAAGATACAAGTATCATAGTATCATAGTATCTAGAATCGGAAGGGACCTGGGCAGATCATCTAGTCCGACCCCCTGCCTTGGCAGGAAAGAGCACCGGGGTCAGATGACCCCGCATTCACAAACAGGAAAGGATTTGCCTCCATGATCCTGCAAGCCATGGTGGACCACTGGGGCTGGTTCATGAACATTTATATCACGTGGGCCAGCAGGGCACACGATGCACACGTGTTTAGAAACCCTTTGCTGCCTGGCCTCAAGGAGAAAGGACAGTATGCATCCGGAGTCCCTGAGACAGTGATCTGTGGTGTTGCCATTCTCCCACTTATAATAGTGGACACTGATCACCCACTAAAGCCTTGGCTCATAAAGCTTTATGGAGGGAAGGTTACAGACCCACAGAAGCTGATTTTCAACTTCCATCTGAGCAATTGCAGGATGGCTGTTGAATGTGCTTTTGGCCGACTGAAAGAGAATGGAGGGCACTTAATTGCACACTCAAGCCAGAGCCAGTAAACATCATGGTATTTATGGTGCCAGCCTGCATGCTGCACAACATCTGTGAGACCCGCAGAGAGGTTTTCAGCTAGTCATGGGCTGATGAAGTGCAACAGGCAGCAGCCAAATAGAGACATGGCAAAGCAGCAGCACAGGGACTAAGGACATTTCCACAGAGAGAAGCTAGTTAGGTGGCTCTTGTGCAGGATTGCCTGTCAGCACATATTATGGATACTACCAACAACTAGCAGTGGTTGTTTTTGATTAAAATAAATTCTTTTACTTTTTACAACATAAACATTTTTGTCTGTCTGCAGGGTGTGCAATGGGAAGGGATGGGGAGGTGGAGGACGCTTAGGACATGGGGGGAGGTGGACTGGGTAGGGGGTTATTGTTTGGAGGCTGGCATTGGTTGGGGGATGGATCATTATACAACACCACCCAGCCAGCCTGAATCATCTCTTGCGAAAGGATTAATTACACCTCTCATAGGCGAGGTTTAGGGGGCAGCGGATGGGGAGTGAGTGGTATGAGCATCCTGCAGGAGTCCAATTTATGTGTGTGTACGGGTGGGGGGGTGGGGGCAATGGGGCTCGCTTGCCTAGGTTGTTGGGAAGGAGGACGAAAATCCTCTTACAGGTCTCTCTCTGGTGTATCCAGCCACTTTATTCCCAAATTTCATATGAAACTACAACAAACGCTTTTTGGAGTAAAAACATAGTTTCCATTTATTGCACCATTACTGCGGAAAGATGAGGGAGGGTGGGGGGAAGTGAAGTCAATAGTCAACCCCAAACCCACCAATGCGCCACCATTTCAACAACATTTCACAACACCCCAACATTTCAGACAGCCGTATGCCATGATAAACAAATACATGCACAAGGCCATAAGTATTCACGGTGTCACATGGGCAGGGAAGGGGAGTGGGGGAAGCAGCCTCTGTGAGGGGTCCCCATGGAAACTGTTCCAAACCCAGGTAGCTAGAGAATGCTGGGAAATGTAGTCCTAAAACCTGGAAAACTAACAGCTGTTGGATTTGGCACTCCCCACCCCTCTATCCCCACATCCTGTGCTATTACTACACTGTTAATTTTGTAATAAGCATTCAAGGTACGTGTTTTGGCAACACAACACCAACCACCTACTCACTGGTACACCTCACCATCACTACCACCAGTCGCAATTGCCAATCACCCAGGGTGGCACTCACTACTCTCACCTCCATATATTTCTGATATGATATAAACAGTATAAAAAATCATATATACATTTACATTACTTCCTATCATGGGGGAAGGGGAGGGGATTATGCATATGGCTTGGCATCAGGATCGCCATGGGGTCACCTACTGGAGATTAAATGGAGCCTAGTGGGGTACAAGTATGGTGCAAGTGGCAAGGGTTTGGGAGTGACCATGGCTTAAGGGAGTTGTGGGAGTGGAGCTTAGTGTGAGGCTCCCGGTGGAGGATGGGGACTGTGGAGGCTGGTTTCCTGGCAAACAGGTGCTTTCTGTTGTAATTTGTTAGGGAAGACATAAGGGTAGATTGGTATTTGGCTTCCCCTGTTGGAATTTGCAGGGAATTGCACATGGGACCTAATTCATTCAAAAGCCCAGGGCATACAAACATAAACCCTACGTGTCAAAATAAACCAGTTTAAAATTTTTAATGTTCATTAGGTTAATGAAGATTAAATGTTGTGGCGTGTACAAGCACCCAAAAGCTCCAGGAGCAGAATGCAAAGAGGAGGGGCATAAGGTTGTGGTGTTGTGAGAGAAATGCAGAGCCTGGGTTGTCCTCTCAGGATCTGAGAAAAGATGCCAGGTTTTAATTTATCTGTCTGTCTGTCTATCTGTCGTTTTGCATACTTGTCTGCTTTATGGTTTGTGTTGTTTTTGTGGGGACAAGTTTGCCCCCATGGAAAACAAACTGGCTAAAAACCCGGACTATGAGCCTATTGGTCTTGAGAAGGAAGCTGTGTGAGTGGAGAATATGGATGGTCTAAACATACCTGGTACTATGAAGTCAGAAGCTCTATTAAAATGGCTGGAAGGCCAGCAGCAGCAGTGGTGGCATAAGTTTATGCAGCATACTCTGGAGAATGAGAAAGCCAGCATCCAGGTGGGTGTGTCCTTCTACTTCCAGAGATGGGAGGGCAGAGTGCTTATGACAATGGGGCCAGTGGATGACCCAGAGGCTTTCTTAGAGACTTTTGAGCAGGTGACTTAGGCTAACCAGTGGCCATGGAAATTTTGGACTAGTAAAATACCTCCCTTCTAAATGGGGAACAGGCTGCTTACCATAGCCTTGATCCAGGATTATAAGACCCTTAAGGCCAGTACACTAGACTGTCTGGGTCTAACAGAGGGGATGTACTGGTGCAGATTTAGACAGGACTGTGTGTTACACACAAACAGCCTGTGGACCTAGACCCACTCAAGATATAAGTCTTTCTGTGTCTCACTTGCATTACAAGTGTAACAATGGATTACTTGGGGCTATAGGCACCAACTATTATTTTTGATGGGGGAGCCCTAAGATGATGCCCCCTTCCCCAGTGGCATGACTGAAGCAGAGTCAAATGGAGCTTTCAGGGGGTGGGGCTGGATGTGGGCTGCAGGCTTGGGACTCCCCGATCTGCTGCCCTTCCCCCAGGAGCCCTGCACCACCATTGCAATGTGCCCCCTGCCCACCCAGCAGCAGTGGAGGCCACAACTCCACACCAATGACCCTGATGTTGCCAGGTGTGCAGGGATGCCTTGCCATGGTGGTGCAGCTGGCACAAGGTTCTGGGGGATGAGGGCAGCAGGATGCAGAGCTCCAAGCCTGCAATGGCAGCCTGCCCCAGCCCCACACACATATCTGGGGGGGGCTGTGTCTCCCTCCCCCTGCCCTCCTTGGTAGTGCATGCAGCAGCAGGGAGCCAGCCTCCCCACCCTCTGGACAAGCCATCTGTGGCTCTGTCTCGCTCCCCACCCTAGCCCTGGGCCCTATGCATCACCCTGACTGGGCAGCACCCTCATGCCCAGCTCCTGCTCCACTCCCTCCCTCACCATGGGGGACTCAATCTGCCCCCTCCCCCCACAGATTTACCTGCAGGCAGCTGCTCTCCACCACTGCATGGGGCTCTATTCCTGGCCACATGCATGTGTGTACATGTATACATGCACATGGAGCCCCCTGCGCATCACTCCCTGAAGCCCCTTGCAGGCTGGAAATCTGCTAGCCTACAAGGGGAAACCTGCCATTTCCTATGTTCTGCAGTGAATGGAAAACCCAGATCCCTACACAATACTGGGAATCTGGGACATATGCTGTCCCAGAGTCATGCAGCCCAGGACCAAGACTTGATGTTCCCAATTTGGTGGTGGTCACCCTACCTTCTTTCCAATGGGGGCCAGGGCCCTTAGGCCCTCACATACTCAGAGCCTATGCTTGGGGTGACTAAACAGAAAAAAGGGATGGGTGTGTGAGTCAAAGGTTAATAAGAAGTGCCTCAATGGGAAGCACTAAGCAGAGAACACTGGCCAGTGTCCCCTGGCCCTCAAATGAGTTCAAGGAGCCAACAGGTACCACCCAGTGAAACTGCCCAGAGATGTGCACAGATGAAGGACAAGAAGACAGCCCCCTGGTCACCTGGATTCCTTCTGATCAGAGTCTCCTTCCTGGTCTAACAGATGGCCAGATTAACTAGAGCCTGAAGGAGGCTGACTAGGAGATCCTAGGACTTGATGAGACCACAAATTGGGAGTACATTAAAAGAAAAGGTGCAGGGAGAAGTTCAGCCAGAACCTTGAGGAGATTTCTAAGGAGGTGGTAGAGGAGTTGCAGCCTGTCACACTGGAGGTAAGCATGTGCCAGGTCTTGGGGGTATATGTGAAACATGCCTGTGGAGATGGCTCTGCGTGGTAGCTACCAAGGGAAGTCCAAGGTGGCTTGTGGAATCAGGGTGGGTTAGAGGCTGATCCACTGGGGATCCTCATGGTCACCAACAGTGTCCCACCACTTGGTATCTGGGTGAGACATGAGGATGGGGGATGGTGGAGGTTGCAGACCATGAGTATAAAGAGCTGGTGGCAATGAGCTGTACAGAACTGGACTGGTTTGGTATTCCCTGGCTTGCTGAAGTGAAGTGGGAAGTGCTTGGGGGCTGCTAAGGCAGAGACCCCACAACAAGCTCCAAGGGGTTGAGGGATATGGGTGGTTGGAACTTGCCCTGGCATAAGACCTTCTTGGGTGTAGGTAAGGGCAGTGTCTGGCAGGGCAAGCTTGACCACCTGGATTAAGCAGCAGGGCACATGCAGTGTGGGCAACTCCATGCACTGGGTAAGTAGAGAGGGATCCACTCACCCCTACCTGGCATAGTTCCCTCCACCATGGGTGATATTGGTCAGGTCCAATCTCCAGTGCACCCAAGGACATGTCTGTCACTGGCACCACCAGCTGTAGGTTTTTCAGTAGGGGTGTAGCCAGGTCTGTGTTCTGGGTGACCATATCTAGGGACCTGAAGGTATACACCAGCCCCCATGCACTGAGGAGGTCCTGGTAAAATCCAGCAACTCACTGAGGCCTCATGTGGGGGGCCTCTCAAGTAGAAGAGCTGCCTGTCATATCAGAACCCTCATAGGTGGCAAAAGAAGGTGCATCCAATCAGTCACCATGCTGCCAGGCTACCAGCATTGTAAAGGGCCTGAAGACAGGGCCTGAAGGTGGTAGGTGTGCACTTGGCTGCAGATGCAGACCAAGCCCTGCCTCTTCTTGCAAAAAAGTCTCAGGATAGCTGCAGAGGCACAGTACTGTCCTGGCCAGAATAACCCAGCACACATCTTTGGAGGCTGGCCAAGAGGTCTAAGTGCATGGGCAGGTTATTGAAGCAGTACCAGAGCATAGACAGGATGAGTTCGTTGATAACCCATGTCCTCCCATTGAGAGGGACACACTGAAGGAGTCCTGTCCTTGCCTGTAGCTGCTCAGACACCCTGACTTCTAGCTGGTCCCACTTTTCTGGCATGGAGGGACAGGTAGACCCCTCTAGCCAGAGCAGCAAGCCTGCACTTCAGCAAATGCCCTGGAGTGTGGGAGGGAATGAGCCTACTTTCCACCAGTTGCCCACCATCAGGTCAGACCTCTTAACCCATTTGACCCAGGCAGAGGAGGTCACCAAATAGATCAATTGGCAAATTTCCACCTATGCGAAGTCACCCAAATCCTGGATAACAAGGAGCACATTGTCAGCATACACTGACACTCTTGTGGCCTGATCCCTGAACACTAGCACTACTATCCACTTGGGCAGCAGATAAAGGGAGGCCTTAAAGGCAACAGCCTAGAGCTGCCCTAACAGTGGACAGTCTTGATGCACTCCCCACCCAAAGACGTGGAGAGTATTAGACAGCCTGGGGTCTTGAACATTTGCACTAATGGGGCCAGCCAGCTAACAACTGGATTACAGTGACAGGCCTCACACACAGAACAGGAGGCATTTAATGTTGATTCAGCACCTATCCATAACCCAATGATTGGAGGACTTTTGCACCCATTGGTTAAAGCCTGAATAGTGGTCACTAGCAGAAATAGTGGAGTTAATGACTTCAGAATATGTCTGCTCCATATGTCTGTAGGGCCTTGGAAGGGAGTCTCCTGGCAATGGGTATCCACTCTGGATGAGGCTTCTTGTAAGGTAGAAAACTTTATGGAGGCAGACCTAGACTGTGAGGAGTCCCTGAGAACTCAGTGGGACTCACTGCTGTGGAAGCTATTTGTAATTTTGTGGGGAATCTTCAGCTTGGGCACCACCAAGCAGGACCCTACCTCCTGTCCTTCCAGACTGCAGTAGAGCAGATGGGCTCTGATGGACCACTTGAGGAAAGAGGGGAACATGGAGCAGGCTAGCAGCTTGATGGGAAGCATGGTGATGACCTGATTTGTTTTAGACCTGGTGAGAAGGGTCTCCAGTACAGCGGCTGTTCACAGATCGATTGTGAATATGCACATGTCAGATATACTGAAAGAGGGCCTAGAACTGAACGGGTATGTGGTTGGTGCCTGTTAAGATAGGTTGTCCTGATCATGGGGCTGGGAGACTCAGGATCTGGACAGTGGTCTCGCACACATCAGTGATGGACCCTGATTTCCTAATAGTTGAGTGTGTTAAAGTAACATGTATCTATGGGGATGTTAGGCCATACACCCCCCAATCTTGGTGAGCCTAACTATTGGATATAGGAGATCAGGATTTTTACCTCTTGGGCCAGCCACCTGACCTACCTTGTGGTGATTGGGCAAGACTGGAGCTCAGTGGCCAAACAATTGGTCTGGAGGTTGGATTGAATTTGGCCAATTCCCCTCCAGCTGTGCAGTAGCTTGAGGAAATATTTCTGTTGTCAGATCCCAACCTATTTGGATCCTATCCCAGATCTTGGCAGGAGTGCCAGAGGGCCAGGAGAGAGGCACTCATGGGCCAGGGGGACTACAGAATGAGGATGGGAAAATGCATAGGCATAAAGTGATTTAGACAACCCTGGGGAAAATTCAAGAGGTCCCAAAATCCCAGAGACCCATCCAGGCAACTGGACCATGTAGGAGAAGCTCCTGATTTTCATTTGAAATCAAAGAGAGGTTTTTGTCTAAGCCTTCTGTATGAGTGATTGTTTCACACCAACAGGGTCATGGTGGACCCTAACTGGGCATTCCAGGATCTTCATTTTGAGTTAAAGGAGGACCTCCTTGAAAGGACTACAAAGGAGAAAACTATGTGCTTTGTGATATCAGCTGTTAGTGCTGAAACAGTATTGCAAGCAAGTGTTGAAGTTAACTTATTACATCCCATGGGTGGGCCACTTGAGGCTGGAGAAAACACTGAAGGATACTTGCAAGGATCTTCTGCCCGGGAGTCTACCAAGACATCAGAGTACTGGGCCTCCTGCTTACAATGCCAGCTAGTCAGAGCCAGACTCAGTCATAGAGCACCACGTGTGCGGGTGGGAGTAGAGCTCAGGAGCCAAGTGTAAGTGGGTTTATTCTTATGCTGGTAGACTATGCTACTAAGCATCTGGAAGCAGATGTAAAGTGAAAGTTGTGGAAGTTTGTAGCTGGGGAACCCTGAACTGCTGCCCTATTTATTTGCTACTTGGGAGGTCCCACAGCCATCTACAGACTTTTCTCCTATTCTGTTGTTGTATGGCCAGCAACCATGGGAAATATTAGCCCTCTTGTAAGAATCTCAGCAGATCCAGAATGTAGTACATAAGTCCGGAGGGACCCTTTGCATATGCAGCTAAACGTGCAATGGAATCTAATGCACCGCAGAAGGCGCAATTGTGGGATTGTGCATGAGATCCTATCATGCTTTATCACCAGTACAGGGAGAGCCTGGGATCACGATCCTAGGTTCTCCCTACACTCGCTTCCACAGCTGTGAGCCCCACAGCTGATAGTGGATCGCAGCAGGGGCAGCATTCCCTACAGTGACACTGCTGCTGGCCCTGCATTTGACACAGGCTAGAATGTTATTGTTGCTGTAAGCCTTGTCAACTATGGGGCTTGCAGTTCTGACACCACAGAAAATGCTGCTGCTGCTGCTGCTGTGAGTTTTGTGAGGTGCAGAGTGGGGAGTGGTGGCAGCATTCTTGCCACTGCCCCCTCTGTGAGCCCTGCACCTTAGGAGGCTCACAGGAGAGGAATGTCCTCCTCAGTTGATGGGGCTCCCAGCCACAGGGGAGCACCTGGCCACACGTTCAATTAATGGTGTGATTAAAACAAGCTACAAAATTATTACTCTTTTTTTGCTGGAATAATCCTGTGGTTTATTGCTTGTTTGATCATGCCGTTAATTAATTGAACATGTAGCCATTTCACAACTTAAGGTGTTATTAGAAGGGGCTTAAGTTTCAAGAATTATAGAATCATGGAAGTAGGGTCAGAAGGGACCTTGTAGATCTTCAAGTCCAACTCCCTACCTGGGCAGGAGAGGAACTGGGCTCAAGTGACCCCAGCCAGGTAAGCATCAAGCTGCTTCTTAAAGCCCCCAGGGTAGGAGCCAGCACCACTTCCCTTGGAAGTTGGTTCCAGATCCTAGCCACCCTAACTGTGAAGTAGTTCTTGCAGATGTCTAATCTAAACCTACTGTCCAACAACTTGTGGCCGTTATTCCTTGTTATCCTGGGGGGCGCTAGGGGAAACAAGGTCTCCCCAAACCCTTCTGGTCCCCCCTAGTGAGTTTATAGACAGTCACCAGGTCCCTCCTCAGCCTCCTCTTGTTCTTGTAAAGGCTGAACAGGTTCAGGTCCCGTAGCCTGTCATTGTAGGGTCTGCCCTGCTGTCCCCGGATCATGCACGTGGCCCTTCTCTGGACCCTCTCAATGTTGTCCACATCCCTCTTGAAGTGGGGTGCCCACAACTGGACACAGTACTCAAGCTGTGGCCTGACCAATGTCGCATAGAGGGGGAGGATCACCTCCTTGGACCTACTTGAGATGCTCTGCCAACCGTGACCTCGCATTGTTGACCCATGTTCATCTTGGAGTCAATGATGGCTCCAAGATCCCTTTCTGCCTCCGTGCTCTCAAGAAGGGAGTTTCCCATCTTATAAGTATACTGCCGGTTACTACTGCCCAAGTGTAGCATCCTGCACTTGTCAGTATTGAAACACATCCTGTTTTTGTTAGCCCACTCCTGCAACCTATCTAGGTCCTGCTGCAGTCTTTCCCTCTCTACTAGTGTGCCCACCTCACCCCAAATTTTGGTATCATCAGCAAATTTAAACAGGTTGCTTTTCACCCCGTTGTCCAAATTGCTGATAAAGAAATTGAACAGTACAGGCCCAAGGACCGAGAAAAGCTAGATTTAGTGAGAATCCTTGCCAGACAAAAATTTGAGCAGTGAAGCAAGCTCAAGAAAAAGAGTATAATCAAAATTCTTGGCTGCAAGTTTGAGCCTGGCAATTTGAGCCTGGTACTCCTCCTCCCCTCAGCCATCTGAGGCCTAGTTGAGGTCCTGTGGTGAGGCCTAGTTGAGGAACTGTGCTGGGTTGTGGAGGTAGTCTATATTATGCATTTTGTGGGGAAAAAGTGAGGTTCCCAAATCAATCATGTTAATTGATTAAAGCCCTGGAGAGCTCAAGAAGCATGTGATGTCTCAAGCTGTTTTGTTTGGGCTGGCCTGGGTCTTCCAGAAATCCCTCCAGACTCCAGTATGGGTTTTGCCATGGGAGAATTTTTTTGATCCCTGCCCAACAAATAGAAGCAAAAGTCCTGAAGGAGCAGTTTAAAGATGTGTGAGAGGATACCCCTGGGATAATGAGGCTGATAAGGAGAATCCTGTACTTCAAACCAGGGGCCTTTGTTCAAAAGGGGTATTCATCGATCCCTTCATGTTTAAGAGATTTATTGAGCCAGCAATTTCAAAAGATGCTTGAACTGGGGTTGATGTAAAGAGTTGACTAGTGAGTGGAGTAGCTCCATTGTGCTAGTGCCAGACCTAGACCAAACCAACTACTTTTGCATTGATTTTTGCAAAGTAAATGCAGTTTCAAAGTTTGATGCATAACCCATGCCTAGGACAGATGAAAAGTTAGAGGGACTTGGAAACACCAAATATACCAATACCATAGATTTGATAAAAAAACTATTTGTGCTGAAGTTCCAATAAATTATGGCATTGGTAACTCCAGGGGGACTATACAGCAGATCCTGTGCAGTACTCCAGTACTGTGGAGCCTGAACTTCACAAAGAAATTTGTGATACAGATTGATGCCTAGGGGAAAGGCTTGAAAACTGTTCTCTCCCAGGAATTTGAGAATGGGGAATATTCAATTCTGTATTTGAGCAGGAAACTTATGTCCTAGAAACAAAGATAAGCAGTGACTGAGAGTGTCTCAAAATTAAGTGGGCAGTTAACTCTTAAGTACTATCTCCTGGGTGCTCCCTTTGTCCTGGTCACAGAACACGATCCACTATGCTGCATGCGATGCAGGACACCAACCCTAACTAACATGCTGGTATGTGTCTTCAACAATATGTGGTTTCTATTTACCACAGGATTAAGGCAGCACATGCAAATATGCACTTCTCTCCCAGGAGACAAGGGTCCTATGCAAGGAAAGTGCATCTTGGACCCCACTCTTGAGGGGGAGTGGGAGGAGATATGTAAGAAGTTGCTCAGCCTGAGACCCAGCTGTAGGTAGTCAGCAGTTAAGAGTCTACCTGGCTGGGAGGCTGGCAGCAGCTGCAACTGATTAATAGATTAAGGTGGAGCCACAGACTTAAAAGCTCAAGGAGCTTTTGTAGAGTGTAAATAGGAGAGGGAATGTTGTGGTGCCGAGAGAGAAATGCAGAACCTGGGTTGACCTCTTGGGGTCTGAGAAAAGAGGGCAGGTTTCAGTTTGTCTATTTTCTGTTTTGCTTATCTGCTTTATGGTTCGTGTTGTTTCTGTGGGGACAGGTTTGTCCCCATGGAAAACAAATGGCTAGAAACCCAGAACTTATTGCTGACTGACCTTGTCAGGACTAGGGGTGTACTGATAGAGATTTTGGGGCTGATACTGATAGCCAATATTTAAGGAGGCATATCAGCCAATACAGATCTGATTTCTGATACAGCTGCATGCAGCTGGTAAGTCTGTTGTGGTGGAAGGGGAGTGGGGTGGCAAGGAGTATAGGGAGGGGGCAGATCAATGCCACCTCTGGTGAGGGAGGGCAGGGGCAGGTACTGCCCAGCTGGGGTGGGGCAGCAGATGGAGCTGTGGCTCATCTGGGGGGGGTGGGACAATTTCCACCACAGCACGTACCCCAAGAAAGCATGGGGAGGGGGGTGTCCCCAGATCAGTGTGGGGCAGGTGGGCTACAGCTCCAGATTGGAGCTGGGGCTGTGTTAGGCTCTTTTTGGTGGGGGCTGGGCTTGGGGTGGGCAGTGGCGGTGCCAGGAGGGGTAGCTGCATTCACCCTCAATTTTGCCGTAGCCCCACTTCCAGTGCTGCTGCTGCCCACTTGGCATAGCCCTGGCTCAACCCCTGCCTTTCCCCACACACTGGGAAAAATCAGGCCTCTGCTAGGTGAGCAGTGGTGGCACTCAAAGTGGGGCTACGGCAAAACTTGGGGTGACTGCAGCCCCTTCCATAGCCCCCTTCTAGCACCACCACTGCCCACCCCAAACCCAGCCCCCACTGAGAAGAGCCCTGTGTAGCCCCAGCTCCAGCCTGCAGCCTGCCTTCCTGCCCTGCCCTGTGCAGATCTGGGGCACACGCCCCCCCACCCATGCTCTCCCAGGGCATATGCACTGGTAGGAGCTGCCCCATTACAAGCCATGGCTCCATCCCATGCCTGCCCCACCCTGGCTGGGCAGCATCTGCCCCTGCCCCCTCCCTTACCATGAGGGTGTTGATCTGCCCCTTTCTTCCCCCACCTTCCCTTCCACCACACCACACTTACCAACTACACGCTGCTGGCTCTGCTCCTTGCTACCTGCATGCTGCACTGAGGCTGTATGCGTGCGCAGGTATATTTCGGGAAAATTATCAGCCACTTCCAGCTGATTTTCCAATATAGCCAATTTTCTTGGCCTGTAAGCCAAGTGGAGGTCACTTCCCTTTAGAACCAAATGTAAAAATTAGAAATATCCTTTATGGAACAATTTTGGGACACAGTACTTCAGCAGTTTAAAAAGGCTAGCATCCAAATACAGAGAAAAGACAACAGCTTTAGTACAGCCATTCATTTACTGTGTTCACTAGAATCGCTTGCAGTTGTCCTGTGGAAAGAATTAAGAGTTCTGATTATGCTGCTAAGAACACATGCAAAGTTATTTCATAAAAATATTCAGGTCAGCTGTGCTATCCTTGGGAGAGGAAAATAATGTGAAGACAAATCTGAAGAGCCTAGCACCTTATTTCAAGGAAAACAAAACTTTCATGTGGAAACATTCAACCTTTTAACTGACAATCTGCTAGCTTGTCTTATTCATTGATTGGATGCTTATCAAATGTTGATTAACTGCTTTGGAATCCTGTTTGAACTCTGCTCACTGGACATTCCTGCCTTTCACAAGTGTGCTGCTGAACACGCATCTCATTTTTTGCCAAGACTTGGATGATGAAACTTTACTGATGTACTTAAGGTAGTGTTGGAGAGATATTGTAGCCAACCAAGATCCAGGAAATATGCAAGAGGCAAGGATTGTTGTGGCTGATATATTTTATTGGACCAACTGCCTAGTTGGGATGGACTCAGGCAAGCCTTCTTTTTTGAGGTCTGAGGAAAAAGTAGGCACACTGAAGAAAATCCTTGCCTGATTTACTTTGTACAATTCAATTCTTTGTACTGAAAGGGTCCTAATCACCCTCTCCTCCAAGTGTTTTAAAAATGGATTATTTGAGGACCTACTCTGATTTTTCCAGGGACTGAGGGGAGGCTGACTGGTCTGTAGTTCCCTAGATCCTCCTTCTCTTTCTTAGGTGGGCACTATATTTGCCCTTTTCCAATTGCCTGGGACCTCCTCTGATTCCCACAAGTTTTCAAAGATAATGGCCAGTAGCTCTGCAATTGGCACCCTTGGATACATTGCATCCAACCCCATTTGTACACATCTAGCTTTTCTAAATAGTTCCTAACCTGTTTTTTTTCACCACTGAAAGCTACTCGCTTCTGCAGACTGCTGCAGTAATCTGGGAGCTGAACTTGCCTGTGAAGAGTGAAGTAAAAAAAGGCATTGAACACTTCAGCCTTTTCTGCATCCTGTCACTAGGTTGTCTCCCCCTTCAGTAACCCTTCCCTATACCCATACCCCCTGAAGCAGGAGATGAACTGGTCAAAGTGTGCTATCAGGGCCCCTTGCTATCTGCTCAGGTGCCTGTAGAGTATCACTTAAGTGGTCATAAAATCACATAAGATTGCAAAAAGCCTCCAGCGGATTCCTGTCTAGGCTCGGCACATATCAGTAATGGCAACTGAACCAGGCAATACTTGAAGAAAGAAATGTCACTTAAAGTCAGGTGACCACTGGGACTGCTTATACTCAGACACTAAGCTTTTGTACTTATGAAATATCAAAGAGGTGTAGTCTCAAATTGTTGACTGGAGGTTCATCTAGAGGCATTCTCTCTTTTTTCCTGACAGCTAAACAATGCATTCATACAGAAAAAGTCCCAGTTACCAGATTGGCATACAGTATTTCTAAATTATAACAGGCTACTTTCAGATTAATCACATATTCTATTCGCATTGAAACTATCATAGGAAAAGTTCCTCAGTTTAGGGGTAGCGAAACACAAAGAGAGATTGGCAGATTAATGTAAAAATTTTGGACCACTTTAGCATATTGTCTAACAACTGGTTTTCCTTTAGAAACTGTTGCATGAGGTGGGGGGCAGCCATCAGGGCTTGCATTATCTCTTCCGGTAGAAGTGATGGATATTGAGAATGCTATTTCATGTGATGAGGTCAAAGGGAATGTTCTTTTAAGGACACAAGCAGTTCTCTGGCCAATTTTGATGTTGCTAGGCTTGAATTGCAAGAACTGATATTTTCACCAGCAAAAAGGTGTTGGCAGGGACAGATCCAGGGGAGTTTGTTGGTACACTTGTATCCCCCTGCCTCCACCTCGTTGATTCCTGGTTCACCCAAAGTTTAAGACCAACTTCCTTACAATGGCAGCAACATTTCTACCCATGCATTGATGAGGAAGTTAATTTACTTCATGGCTCATTATAATCTACCTGATTCCTTTTAAACTCTTCATTCCATGGGCATTAATAACACCCTCTTCTTTTTAATGGCCTTGATGTTCCACCAATCAAGTTATCCTTTGTTCTACAATTCTGCTGTCCCTGGCTATTTCACAGCCCTTCAGGACTTTTTAAAAATTAATTCCAGTGAATTTATGTTTGTATTTTTGCTTCAATTTTAAGCTGAATAATACAGTCCTAGGCCCTAGCATATTAGTAAAGCATCTACTTTATTTTTAAAGGGAGAAAAATATGCAGTGTTTTATTTTGATGATGCATCTCACCATCTGCTCCCCAATTTCAAACTTCTACATCTGCCCATGGGTGTTGGGTAGGCTGGGCAGGAAGCTCAGTGGAAACCTCCATGTGCAGCAGTTGGAGTAAATAAAATTCATTATCCTCAATTTATAGTACAAAATTACTAAATGGGTTGTTCTGTACTTGTCTCTCTAGTTTCCAGTTACAAGCATTTCAGATTTTTTTTTTGAATTACCAAAAAATCTCACACTTAAAAATACTTATCTATTTTGTCTTAAAAAAGACAAGTTTAGGGTCTCATAACACCTGTACTGTCAGAACAACACTATCTCAAAGAAATAGCCAATAAATATCCCATAGTTTACTTGGAACCAATATCTCTTTCTGATGTAGGATTTGTAATAGCTAGTAATGGAACATGAGCAGTAAGTCATTTGGGTACTTGTGGAAATGTTACAATGAAATGCCTAACTTTGTTTTGAAATCCTAATTTTACACTGAACTCCAAGTTCATAATAGTTTTTTGAATTGAGCATTTAAGTGTTGTTCCATTTAGATGCATCCAAATTACAAGACTTGGTTGTTATAGGACACTCTAATTACCATGATATCTGCAGGGAGGGTGATTGCAGAATAGAGACGTTTCAACACCCTTACTAGAAATATCTAAAAACTAGTAAGGATGCTTCCCTATTTGGTTTTTAAAGAGAGGAATTGTTTAAGAATCTGAAGTTGGAAGGCAACATGGGTGACAGAGTGCATCTACACATGCATTTGGTCCAGCCTCAGGTTACTTTGGAATAAATGCTTTCAGGCAGGTGTCTACACATGGGGATTAGAGAGAAGATTTTCTGCTCTTTGCACCAAGTTTCCTGCAGCCCTGCAATGGGCCTCTGCTGCAGGCTCCCCCTGGGTGCTAGCCCAGAGGCTGACAGGAAGCATTAGTAGTATAAAGGCTCACTGCCCTTCAATGCAAATGTAACAGGTGGGCAGGACCAGAAGGGCCGCCCCTTACCTTTTTCCCTTATATGGGGTGTGATGGCACTAGCCCCACCCCCTGACCCTAGTCACATGGTACAAGATGTCACAACCCCTGCCCCCTAATCCCAGTCACATTGTGCTCATCACCAACCCCACTCCAAACCCAGTCACATGGTGTGTGACATCTGCAACTTTGCCCCACCCACAGTCGCATGGTGTGTGACACCACAACCACATGGTCCATGACATCAGAAGGACAGCACATGCAGACCCGCCCCAAAGCCCACGCCCTCTTGCTGCAAGACCTGCCCTAGATCACACGGTACAATCATGACCTAGCAGGTCTCAGACTGCTCTAGCCCCTAGAGCACAGGCATGACCTATGGGATGTCAGTGAGGTGGTGTGACCCCTCTAACAACCCACCTCACCACCCCCAACCAATTGGTGGGGGTTTCAGAGGCCTTGGACCTCCCCAAGAATGATGCTGAACCAATTGGAGTGAGTAGAGGGGTGGAATTTAGGCTGGAAGACCACCATGTCTAGCTGCTTTCCCAAACAACCCCTCTGTTTATCTGAGACTGTGCTAAAGCAAGCAGGGGTGGATATGGATTCTTTCACAACACCTGTAGGCCCACTCACCACAACCCCATGACGGCCTCATAGAAAAGTGTTACCATAGAAATAGTTTTGAGGAGGAGGCTAGGCTCCTAGCCCAAAGACTCTGAGATGCCAGACCCTGTTCAGGAAGATCCAATGAACAGGCATATGGAGGAGGCATAGGCCCCTGAAGCAGACGTTGAGAATTGGAAGATGGTATCTTTGTGCCAGAGCTTGCATGTGAAATGGAGGTCATCAGAGAGGAGAGACCAGTAACAAAGTTGGAGCATGGTTGTGGGGGCACTTAGGTTTTGATAATAGTGGTGTAGGTTCGCTTCCTAGCACACATGTATTTGGAAGTAGCTAAAGACTGATTAAACAGCAGATAACTAAGTCCTTTATTTGAACTCTTTTGCAGTTAGATGAAGCCTTTTTAATGACTCCAGAAAGCCTGCTCACCAATACACCCGTACATCTGGCACCAGAAGGAAGCGTATGCTTTTGCAGGGAACAGAGACCAGATGAGGCTGAAGAGTTCAGAAGACAATTAGGCATTGAATCATCAGGTCCTGTTTCAAATCAAGAATGTAAAATCTTCATGAAATCTCTTGTGTGCGTTTCCTTTTCTGGCATAATGAAATACTGCTTGAGGAGGAGACTTTTTGATAACTGCTGGGGTTGCACACATGATCAAGGTGGTCAGGAAGCACACAATTGTGTTACTTGGTTAGATGAAGACATAAATCAAACACTACAGGAACTGTGCCAGAAAATATGTCTTGATAGTATTTTCAATAATGTTATAGCCATTGTGTTTGCCAGGAACATTCTCAGAATTACTAAGAAACATTTAATTCAGGTTAGAGAGGTTCTAAATGCTATGTATGCTGCAGATTATAATGCTGCCCTTCATGATTTGATCACTGAGGAAGATAAAACTCTTATATCCCATACTGAGTGCTTAATTGGTACTAGTGATTATAAAACTCTGCTTAAGAGAAGGGCTTAGCAAGAACAGTTTAAAATGGGGGGTTTATATCTTTTGCTGATTTTGGTGAGAGGCTGCGGTTGTGGGGTCACAAAGCACATCAACAGTTTTCTACATCTAATGTAGATTAGCATTTGCTTTAATGTCTTGGATCTCTAATTACATACATATAGGGTTTTTTGTAAAGATAAAACCAATGAGACTTAATGGTCACTGGAAATTATTAAAAAACCCTGCATAAGGAGAAAAGGTTAAAAAATAAACTAGTAAATATTGTAAAAGTTTTTGATGGAAATAAAGACTGAATTTAAAATATATGTTCTCTCAGATTTTGTATGGTATGGAGTGTTGGGCGGGGGATGTATGTTATAAAGATAAACCAGACCACAAAAAAGTTGACCTGTGTGTTCAGAGTTCTGCATATTTTAAGACTAAAGGGGTGGAGTTATCTTTTAGTGCTGACTTTTTAAAGTTTTATTTTACTTTATACATACACTATTTTCCTTACTGTTTTATTTAATTTTTAATACATTGCTTATTTTATCATTTGGTTTATATTACAGAGAGCTTATCAAGTGGGGAAGCCCTGTGCAATTTTACCACAGCAAGGTAAAAGTTATTTTTAAATGGTGGGTTATTTGTGGCTGTGTTAATATAATCACACTAAGTTATAACAACTGTTTGTAATCATTTGTTTTCAAACAGAACCTCTTCTTCTAAAATAGAAGAGCAGAGCAAACACATACAGTCAAGTTTTTTTCCAATAGCAAAAGGTAATTTTTCTGAAATCAGCTTTTGAAACTTTATCTGTTTCTTGTGGAAGGAGAAATTGTGTGTGTATGAATGAGTCCCCTGTGAATATAGAGGGTGGAGTTAAGCACATTTTGAATTCGTAGTGTGTAAGGAAAGTGAATTCTTCCAAAGTGATCACATGCACCACTCCCAAAGAAGAGCGGGGGCCAGAGCAGAGACCTCTAAAAGCACAATAAAAAAACCGCAGAAATGTTCAGCCTGCAGATCATAACACCCGGATCAGAAGACCATCAGGACAGAACAGAAGGGCAAGGTTCCTCAGAGGAAAACACGCCACCTACCTCTGAGAAAACCATATTTAAAAAGACAAGGATTCACACACGCAAAACAGGTCATCTGGGCCCCATGAATAAGAAACCCAGGACTTGTTGCTCACACAATTTAGAGAAAGAGGAGAGTCTTTCTCCTGTTTTGAAAGATGATGATTATTGTGAAAAAAAGAGTGGGGGTTGGGGTGGTGCTGGCAGGCATATACACCTTGGAAAAGGTGTGCAGAGCACTTTGAAAGATCATGATTACTCCTGGAGCAAAAGGGTAAATTTTACTCAGAGAGGAGGTAGTCTGTGTAACTCAGACAACAGTCGTGGCCTGTACCATAGGAGGGAGAGTCATGGTAAATGCGAGGGTAAGAATGAGTGGCTAACCAGCAAGTGGTTCGTGGGGTGAAAAGTAAGGACCTGGTTAAAGAGGAGCATGGAGAAAGCTAAACACCAGTTGAGAAAGAATAAGAGCTCCCCTAGTAATGTTGCTTTAGAAGGCCCCTCAAACGCTTCCCCTCCTCCCAGGCCTGACCCTCCCACAGGACCTATGGAGCCAGAGAGGGGAGATGGTGACTATGATTTAGGAAGCCCTTTAGAGGGCCCCTCAAATGTTCCCCAGCCTCCCAGACCTGATCCACCACCAAGACCTGAAGAGTCAGAGAGCTGGAATAACAATTCTGGTGTAGAAGACAGTTTAGAGGACCCCTTAAGCGCGCCCTGGTCTCCTGAGTCAGCAGAGGATGTTTTACCGGACGTACATATGGTGCGGGTGCAAAGACAAGAGAGGTCTGTAGCCAGGTTTGGTGGCATGAGGTACACTGAGGAGTTCTGTTTAGTGAATCTGGAGTGTGTGTCATTACACATGGTATACAAAACCACAAGCAGAGGGGTAGAAGAAATTGTAGCAGAACTCCACCAGAGATTCATGGGCAATGACTATGCCCAGTTACGTATTCAGGCACATAGCATGGCAAACTGTTTATACTTTCGATCTATTAATTTAAACCAGATGACCCCAGAGCTGGTTTTAGAGTGGTTCAGTAACTTGTTACAAAGCCAGAGAGAAATATTGCTTGATTCAACATTTCAGCTGGTTGTGGTCATTCTGAGAGGCTGGAGTGGTGGAAGCTGTAGAGTTATAAGCTCTATCCCCTATTCCCAGATCATTGCTAAAAAGAGGAAGTATTTAATTGACTTGAATACCTATAATACTAACCTATGCTTTGCAGGCAGTCTGTTGACTGTTACAAAATGTAGAGGGGCCAGAGATGCCAAACTGCTAGATGGTGCCAAAGAACTGTATAGGAAATTAGGCATGTCTATATAGCAAAAGGTTATGCTTCATCAAGTACTTTTGTTTGAAGACTTTGGACAGGTTAACATTCACATAGTGATGCATAAGGAAAAAAATGGGTGGAGTTTATTTAAAACACAGGACACACCCAGATACCCCGGATATGTGTTCTCTTCTGTTGCATGGTGAACATTATTATGGTATTTTGGATGTAAAAAAGGTGTTTGGCATGAGAAATTATTGTGATCTTTGTCAGACGTTGTACAGCTATAGCCACACATGCAGGTTCTGATGCTGTCTTTGCCTGAGCCAAAACTGTGCTGAAAACGTGGATAGAACACAGCGGTGCCCTAATTGTAAGCTGTTCTGTCATTCCAAAGAGTGCTTAGAAAGGCACGTGGCCCTGACCTCTGAAAAGTGGATCAAATGTCTGACTAAAACTCTGTGTGATGAGTGTAAATCTTATGTGGACAAAAAGCGTGAGTACAAAGGGAGGCAGTGCAATCAGAGTTATGGGAAAATCACGGATGTAAACAAGCACTGGTGCTTTATGCACCAGATTAAAGAGCCTGAAGGAGGTGAGGGGTACATTTTTTATGATTTTGAATGTGTGCAGGAGATGGGGATGTATGCGCCCAACTACATTTTTGCAATGGAGCTAAAGACAGGGGAAAAAAAAATCTCAAAAAGCTGCAGGCAAATACCCCTGAAAGACTTATAAAGCTAAACCCAAAAAGCCAGGAAGCACTTGGGAGTGTAAGGGCGAATATAAAATAAATATGGTTATGGTAGATGATTTGACGGATTCTGCTTGTGACAGCGGCAAAATGGAGAAAGTCTTTACTAAGTACCTGCATCATCGGAATCTTGCCATTATGTATATAGTTCAAAATGTTTTCTGTCAAGGAAAAGGAGCTGCACCATTACCCTTAACACAAAATACATGGTTTTAAGAACCTCAGGGATAAGCTACAGATAGTGTCCCTGGCGCGGCAGATGTACCCGGGTAAGGCCCAGTTCTTTCTAGAAGCTTTTGAGGATGCCACTAAAACACCTTACAGGTATCTGGTGGTTGATTTAAATGCTTCTACCCCAGACACTTTTAGATTAAGAACTGGGCTTTTTCCTCCTGAGCAACTGGCTGCTTACACTTTAAAAAAAACACTGGGTGGGAGTAAAAAGAGATGATGTAGCAGCAGCCTCTTCTTAGCTCTCGAGACAGTGGAAGGGAAACATGTCTAACCACATAAAAATAAATTTGGCTCTCTTAAAGCTGCTTCTTCAATGCTCCCCACAGCAGAGAAAAGCTGTACTCTGCTTGGCCTCTGATGATTTAGTAGTGGCCATTTCAGAAATTGCTCTGAACACCTTAAAAAGAAACTTCCCTTTGACACCACAACAAATTCGCCTGCTGAAAAAGAGATGTATGATCATAAAAAACCTAAGTAAGAAAAGCCTGCCTCTTAAAAAATACCCAAACCACTGGTGAAACAGTCTGGGGGATTTATTGGCCCTCCATTAAGTTTTGCTCTCCCTTTGATTATGGGGCTTTTAGCTAGCCAGTGATGGAGCATGCAGAAAAAATGTACCTGGTGCCCAAACATGAACTGGAACAATTAAGGACCCCCCGCCAATTGCCTCAGGAAAATATCAGAACTGAGGCAACCCGCTTATTGGATGTTGAAATGAGGGATGTTCTCCAAATGCCAGGTTTAGCAGAATATGATAAGGCTAAACTGTATGCCATTGTATTTCAGAAATACTTGACCTACGTAAAGCAGAGTCTGGACAGAGGGAAATTAACCCTATTCTGCCAGCATGGCTACCAGCAAGGCATAACCGCAAGGAGAGAAGGGAAGGAGGACCAGAAGGAGAATAGAGTACCTTTCCTTGTGGGAACTCTGTGCCCCCTAGTGCCTGAATGCCCCTAGGCCTGGGCACCTGTGAGTCGGGGCCCATGCTCTCGCCCCAGCCAAGGCCTTCCTCTCTCCCTCTCCAGGCTCTGCTTCAACTTGGGGTTGTAGCCCCCATCGCCTAAGGTTGGAGGTCTCCAGCTGGCTCTTCCAGGGGTCGCTGTGGGTCCCTCTGCTGGCTCCCTCAGTCCTGGTTTGGGGTTTCCCGCTGCTTCTGCTGCTGCTGGCACAACTGGCATTCCCACCAGTTTCCCCTCCGGTGTCTTTGATCCCTGCCGTTTCTCGGCTCAGGGATTTCCTGTGGCTCCCCCTGCTCCTGCTGTTGCAGCAGCCACCGCTGCTACCTCTGTCGGTCTCCTCACTGGTGTTTCTGGCTCCTGCTGGTCTTCCGTGGCACAGGGACCTCCTGCTGCTTCCACTGACGCCACTACCCTTGTTGCCACTGCAGCTGTTGTCGTCACTGCAGGCAGCCAGCCGCTGCAGCTGCACGCCTTCTGCCTGGAGTTTCCCTACTGATTCCCCGGTCCTTGGCTCCCCTCCAGTGCCTTCAGGGCCGCTCTTTATCTCCACCTGGTGGTGTCTCCCCCTGATGTCACCCAGTCCCAGCTGGATATGAGCGCGGCTAATAGCATGTGGGCGGTTTCTCAGTGCGTGCTTCCTTGCTCCTTCCGGCCCCTACAAGAGGTATGTTGGGGCTTTCTTTTCTTTCTATTTTGAACTGGGGTTTGCCTGTAACCACGGATTTGCCCTCTCCTAGTCCTATGCCCCTGGGACAGTGCCATTTCTCTTATCTTCCAGGAGTTAACATTTTTATGTATTGCTCCCTGTTCATATATTTTTGGTATCCCAACTACACTTGGTCACCTTCTAAGAAGGGAAAGGTAGAGAGGAACATGGTTTGAAGGTCTCATTAAACTAAGGAGAAAAGGGGAGGGAAGGCTGATAAAAGTTGAGGCCTTATTGTGTCGTTTTGCTGGAACTTTAGCCAGACTGTATTGTGAGGAAAGAGAAGAGCCCCAGAGAAGTAAAATGGCCACATATGAATTGCAAAGAACTCCACAAGGCTCATTCTTCACCCGGTGTTTCAGGAGGGAAGGGGGAGTCAGCCAGAACTCCAGGATAAAAGGAGACCCGGGGCAGGCAAAAAGGGAACACCAGAAACCAGAAGTGGCTGACTCATGCAATGAGACGACAGGGACAGCTGAAGGCACTGAGAAAGCAACAGAGATTGCGTTTAAGAGAAGCAGCTCTGTGGAGGGAGCTGCTAGGGGAGAGAACCCTGAAGGAGAGAAACTGAAACTAGGTGGGGCAGTTAGAAGATACCATAAAGACCCTAATAGTAGGGTTGAAGAAAAAAGGTACCATAAAGTTGGGAATATAATGGCAGCACAAGTGCCAGTTTGTTTCATCTTCCTTTTCATTAGAGTGAGAGGGAAGCCATCCCAGATAGATAATGCATTTGGAACTACTGGGACAATAGGCCAGTAAAAGAACTGGCTAGGATTAATGGCAGGTCTGTTCAAAGCTCCAAGCCGGGTGAAGTGCAACCAGGCCCACTGAGGCTATTGATTGGCCAGACCTCGGAGGCAGATTGTCGAGACTACTGAATTAACACCCGGAAGAAAAGGCAAGGGTGTAGGGGTTGGGGGAGCCCTCACTACACTAAGACAAATTTCAAGAGTGAAAGCATCAAAACCCACATGCCCCGGCCTTCTATTTTCTCCTATAACAACATGTCGTGCCAGATGAGATTGTGGATGTGTGGGAGAGTCCAGCAAGATGTTGCGGTGGACTTTGGCCTGCTAGCTGAGGTGCTAAAACTGTCTTGGTACAGAACACAGAGTAAGAAAGAAAAAAAAAAAGGGAAAACTGCTCAGACAAGGCGAGGAGCACCATAGACTCACAAAAAACATAGAATGATAGAGACAAGCCTCTATCCCAGATAGGGGCAGGGTTTTGGGGTGAAAGCCTGCCATTGGACAAGTATCAGGAACACAGGGCCTCTAGTCCATCTAGCAACATTGAGTTGTCCTCAACATCAAAAGGACAGGATCAGGATTCAAAATTACCTTTTACATGTATGAAAAATGGGTTGAAAAAATCAGATTAAATTCAATAAAGTCGTGCGCAAAGATCACAAACTAAACATGAGTGCATTACTACAAAAAAAATGTTAATAGCATACCAGGAGGTATTAAAAGTGGTGATGAATACATCTGAATAGTCTTCAACTAAACACGCAGAGGTGTAAGAGGGCAAATAAATACCTGGGGCAGCTTCAATACATGTTCTGATCATGGGGGTGCAGTCAGCCATTGCTGCAGTGGCAGCTATTTTTTGTGCATCCCCCTCACAAAGTTTATACTCAGCGCTGCTGGAAAATTGCAAAAAACGTTGTTAAAAAGATGGTAATCAATTGTTCTCTATGTCTATGGGGAACAGAAAGAGAAGTATTGAGTTTAAATAGCAACAAAGATTTAAGTTAGGAAGAACTATGCTTTAAAGTTGGTTAGCGTGAAGAAATGAGAGAAAACTCTTCTGAGCTCTCAACTGGAGGAAACGTACTGACCTGTCCACAGCTGACAACAGGGAGGGACCAGCAGCTGTCTTGGGATCCCCACTTTATCATCAGCTGCTCCATCAGGATAGGCCTTGCCTGCCGCGGGGCTAGTACTTCTGGCCTTCTGTCAGGGCTGGAAAGAGAACGGGATGGATGCCAGATGAGAGCAGAGCCCTGGGATTACCAAAATGCTGGTGAAGAAACTCCGGGCAGCAGAAAACAGGTGGAATTTCCCCTCAGGAGCCTGGAGGGGCCCTGATAATTTAAATGCCACCACAGAGCCTGCAATGGCGGAGAACAGGTGGGAGCACTGGCGAGAAGCATATGTAGATTAATGCATATGTAGAGGCTGTGCTGCGCCTGCGGGAGGGGTGGGCTAAGTGGCACCATGTCAGGGAGGGAGAGAGGGGGCCGAGCCAGGCTAGGAGAGTTGTGCCCTACCTAGTGAGGGGGTGGTTGAGGCTGGGCCGGGCTAGAAGTGCTGCACTGCCCCTGTGGAGTCAGTGGTGCCGGGAGGACTTTGGGGGCTATAGCCCCACAAAATTCATCTTGCCCCCCCCCCACAGCCACCCCTCCTAGTGCCACCATCTGCCTGCAGAGGCACGGTGTGGTGCTCCTGGCCTAGCCCAGTGGGCCCTCTGCATTTGCGGGGCTGCACAGGACATCCCAGCAGTAGCTCCTTGCAGGTCTGTGTAACCTGGGCTGGGCAGGGAGGGAGACTGAGCTGCAGGCAGCTTCTGGCAGGGGAGGGAAGGGTGGTGGAGGGGAGGGGGGACAGAGGGCTGCCTCCATGTGATCAAGAGTGAGGGTAAAGTGTGTGTGTGTGTATGTGTGTGTCCATGTGCAGAGAATGAGGGCAGAGTGCACATGCCTGTGTGTGTCTGTGTACGCCTGTGTGTGCACATTTGGCTGTAGTAGGGGCAGGAAGAAGAGGTGAGCATGTGCCCTCCAGCTTGGCAGGGTCCACCTAGCCTCTCCCACCAGCACTAGGAGAGGAAGGGGCCCCTCCCCACCGCAGCCCAGCTCCCATGGCGGGAAGGGGCCTCCAATTTTGAGATTGTTCAGGGTGCCAGTATACCTTAATTCGCCTCTGACAAGGAGACATACCAAGAGAATTGGCAATCATGGGAGCTGGCAAGGCTCCAGGTCTTTTTGGTTCAGGTACTTTTACTTTCATTTATGTTGCCACGGAGCCTGGAAGGCTGGGCTGCCACCACCTGAAAGAAGCAAAGAGAAAGGCAGTGCTGGCCCTTTGCCAGGGACACATGGGTAAGTGAACCGACTCCAGCACTTGTAAGGAGCTGAGTCTATAAGGGTGGGTGGGCTGGCCTCTTGCACCTGAGGAGTTGGCAGGTGCTGCTGAAGCCTTGATGACAGATGGTGAAGCATCCAAGGCTGAGAAATGCCCAAGATGTAGATGAAAAGGATCAGGGAGACTGACGTATTTCTTTTTGTGTTCCTTTTATTTGTGAGGCCTGGGCACCTAGGAATGAACTGCAGCCCTAAGGACTGAATTACCTCATGGTTAGTGGCCACAACCTGCAGCCACAATGACCCTAGGGGCTGAGACTTGCCTGAGTTCTGTTTCCCTGTTTTGTGTTGTCCTTCATTTCTCTTCTGTGTATCAAGCTGTGACCAAATGATTTGAGGGCTGGCTCAGCCGCAGTCCCCTTAAGCCAGGCTCAGGACAAATGCAGGCACACAGGAGCAAAAAATGGAAGAAGATAGCTCGCTGAGGGCACAACATATGCTGTAATAATGGGGTGGTGCTTGGAGTGGGTATAAGGGAGGTTAGAAACCCCAAGGAAGAACCAGAACCAGCATATCTAGGACTTCATGCAGCAGAATTAGAGCACCTCCTGACAAAGGCATATTCAACACTAAGATGTGGCAGGCAAGAATTGGGTGAACCTCTGCTGAGTGCTAGAAGTGGGTGAGTCTGTGTCCTCATGGCCCAGTCTCACAGGATGCAAGGGGCTGCAGCCTTACTTACACTGTGCTGACAGTAGGCACCAGAACCAATTATCTGAAAAGGCTGAGTAATCTCTCTGTCATTGCAAGTTTTTAAAGCTACAAGCAGATGTCACATTTGTCTTGGAAGAAAACATATTCCCCCAGGACCAAGTGTTCAAATTGTACTTGTCCCCCAGGACCAAGTACAATTGTCTTTGTCAGTTGTCATGGGACAACACCCCAGAAAAGATTTGTGGAATAAGTACTGTTTGTCCCAAAATATCATGACAGATGTCTGAACAGTTGTCCCAGGACATCATCCTGGGACAAGCTGGCCAGCTGGTCCTCCAAGCATCCTACAACATGGTAGTTCAGCTTAGTTCCCAACCCTCTTGAACTCTGTGAAGCCACTATTGCCCTGATTACAGAACTCTGCTGCCCAGAGGTGACGGATGAGGGTGGCAACCTGGGGTCTATTAATGGGTCTGCATGGAGATATACCAGTGGTTTCATCCTTGCATCCACCCAAGATCAGCACTGAAGCCTACATCCACTCAACCAACAGCAAACTGTCTTCTCCCCAGGGATCTCCAGTCACCTAACTATCCAGCACCAAGCAGGTCACTGGATCTAGCTACCACCTGGGGGCAAGTGCATCCTGTACAACCACATGCCCTTCAGCTTCCCTTCACTGTGCCCCAGCATGAAAGAGCAGGTTAGCAGCTAGCTGCAACTGGGAGAAGACAGAGGCTTTCAGAGACATCTGGGGGCCTTGGGTCAGGCCGTGGATTGGATGCCACCAGGGGATAAACCAAAGTTCCCAGAAGGAACCTATTTAATAAGAAGACCCCAGGGTGGGTAAAGCTTCTGTTTAGTGCCTTGATGCATTGCATAGTTTCCCTCACAGCAAGCCTGGCTCCTTGACCCAGAGGCTTGTGTTCCCAAGATACAAGAATGCCGTAGGGCTGATGACCAGGGGTGGAAGGGTGGTGCTGGGCACACTGCAGGGGCTGTACTGGGCAGCACTAGTGGCAATGTGTAGGAGGTGCATGAGGGTGCATGTGCACCCCCTGAGCATGGTGATGCACCCCCTGCCAAAAGGATTGCTGACAGTGACTGCGGGCGGTTGTTGATCATCACCCCCCTCCCCCCTTGCTGCTATCTGCCGGTGGTCCCTGATCACCACTGGCTGCTGCTGACACTGCTGGTGGCACCTGCAGGTGGTTGCCAACTGGCCGTTGGCACTTGCTACTCCCCCGCCTATGCTGTGGCTGCCTTTGGGAGCTCCCTGCTGGTTGCTGCCATGCTCCTGCCACCTGCAGGAGCTCACCACACCCTCCCCAGCCTCTGGGGGCATGTGGCCTTCCTGAGCAGTGCCCAACGGTGTTGCTAGGTCTTAAATGTGAAACTATTGTATTGAAAGCTAAAAACTATCATACATTGAAAAATATGCAAATAAGACTTATTTACTTTATATTACTCACTGTAAGTGCCATCAAGTGGGTGAAAACTGGGTCATTAAAGTTGAAACATTTCTTTATTTTGAGACAATAATAAGAAAGTGCTGATAAACTCAGAAGTCAGTTAAAGCTCCCTGAGAGTGACTTGGATCTTGCATACGCGGCACCAATTAGCTGTCTCAAAAATTATCGTGCATTTTGAACACTTTTACAGTTGCTAAGCCTACGTCCTACGAGGTTGAAGTTCTCGAACGAACGATCTCACCTCTATACACCCGCCCCACCCGCACGCTCCAGCGCCTCCCTTCACCTCGCGATCACCCTGCGGTCCCGCCCCCGAGACCCGCCTTGCTCGCCCGCCCGCCCGCCCGCGGGGAGCCGGGAGGCTGCAGCCGTGGCGGCCATTTTGTTGCGTTGGTTGGCCGGTGGCGCGGGTTTGGGGCCGGGCGCCCTTGTCTCTGCAGTTTGTCCCGTGCAAATTCCTCGGGAGGGAGTCGGCAGCACCCAGGCCTCGTCAAGCCCCTTTCCGGGGCCGACTGCGGGCGGGGCAGGCAGGCCGAGCCCAATCCCGACCCGCACGCACCGCTCCCACAGAGGGGGGAGGGGAGGACTGGATCGGGCCGGGTGCCGTTCGGGGCCTCCCTGACGGCGGCGGCGGCTTGTGCGCAGGGCCGGGTCGCTCGGAGCTGCCGCGCGGACAGGTGAGTCTGTACGGCCCGAGCGCAGGTGGCGGCTGGACTGGGGCTGGCCTCGCCGGACGGCCCCGCAGAGCCTGAGCTGCTGCGGCTCCTTCACACAGCCTCCGTGAGGGCGGGAGGCGGCATAGCCGCGAGCTCCCGCTGCCCTGTTGCTGCCGGGGCCGCTCCCTGCCTCCTGAGCCTGGCGGCTGCTGAGCAGAAGCGAGGGGCGAGAGCAGCGGCGGGTCCGACTGCGGCGACGCAGGAGCCGTGGCGGATAGTGGCACAAAGACTCTTTCCCCCCTCTTCTGGGGTGACGTCAGCGGGAACGGGTGTTTTGGGGTCAAAATGGAGTCTGTTTGGAAAGTTTGTAAACCGGCCTGTGCTTTTCCAGTTAAGTGCAGAGGAGGAGGGCGGCAAAAGCAAGCTAAGACACGCCCCGTGTTTCCGCTGAGCAGGATAGTTGCGAGAACGTTTCTTCTACTGGCAAATTCCTGAACTGGTGCCTTCCCCTGGCTCATTTAACTTTCCTTACACTGTCTTTGTCAAAGAACCTAGCTATGCAGCGCAGCACCTGCCTGTGGACCCTTGGCAGAGTGGACCAGTAAACCAAGTTCTAGTGTCTAAAAGTGGGTTTCAACCTTTTTTTTCATTTGCAGACCCCTTCGAATTTTAAGTGTGGGTATTTTTGATTCATCATAATCATCTTTTGCAGGCCCGTTAGACATAGATTGCAGACTCCTAGGGGTCTGGAAACCGCAGGTTGAAAACTGCTGTTTTAGAAAACTTGAATAAATTAAATTACAACCAAAAATGAGTTGGATTACAGAACAAAAAGGGCATTCAGGCAAATTTAATCTGCTCAAGCAAGGCATCCTAATTAGTAATGTAGGCAGGCTAGTTAAGAATTGATGCAGATTGGCAGTGGTGTCTGATACAAGGTATCTCTGAACCAAGAGTTTTAGTGGGATTTGATTTTGTTTTTGTTTTGTGGGAAAAAATATTTAGAAAGCAGTATGCATCCTTTAATTTAGCTTTGAATAATTAATGCCTCACTTTGGAAAACCATGGAAAAGTGCGTTGACCCTTGATTTATTCTGATTCCAGATCTTTAAAGAAACTTTAACTTAAGTTATAACACTTTTTTCAAGCACACTTTAATTATTGGTAGAGTGGATAAATTAAATCAAGATGGATTGTAATTTACATTTTTGACACATCCATGTGATATGGAATTTTAGGTAGTGTGCGATAGAGCTGCAATTTTTTGGTCTACTGCACAATATTTGAAGGTAAGTATTTTGTCATTTTACGTAATTTAAACTTACCAAGTTCGAAGTTAGACTTAATGGCTGCTTGCAGACATGTCTGAACACCCCCCATAATAAGTATGGATTCATTATTACACACTTGTCTGAATGCAGGCAGTAACTGTAATAATAGAAGTCTTGCGCTATACCAAATACCCATTTTTCTTTGTCCTGATCAGGTTTTCTGTGTTCTTTCCCTGAAAACACTTCTTACTCTAGTTCTCTCAGTTCCTTGTTGATATCTTAAATATTTGTATTTGACATAAATGAGAACTTGTTAGATTTCTTGAACTTGAAAGTAGTGGTTTTGAATACAAAACAAGATGACATGGACTATATAGTTTGGAATACACAAACTGTATGGATTGCCATTAGATCTGTAGGCTTCATTCTATAAAATGAGGGTTTGTAGCTGTCTGCTTGGTGGAAGTGTGTGGGGAAGCAAGCATATTGCAGGGCTGATGTTGAGTCTTCAGTCTTAGCTCCAGTTATTCACTGTCTTTGCAAGGGGGTGGTACACACCTTTCTGGGCCAAACATGCTTGTCCAGCAAAATATACGATCTATATTTCAAGTCACCAACACAATTTATTATGCAAGTACTAGTAGCAAATGAGTGAAAATACTAGTTTTAGGATGCTGTCTTCCTTCGAGGGGAAGGCGGGGGGAGAAGTGGCCTGCCCACACCTGGTGCCCTGCACTGTAACTGCTTGCAGCCTGTGTGGGGCTGCCTGTGCCTGCTCCAAACAGCCTCATGCAGGCTGGGAGCAGCTGCAGCGTGAGGTACTGACTGTGGGGTGGGGGAGGGGATGCCCCCCCAGCTTTTCCCTGGGCTCCTTCCCCGCACGGAGAAAATAAGCTCCTCACCTGCCCCATGGCCAGTGCCCCTTGCTGCAGGCGGTTGCAGCCCACGTGGGGCTGTCTGGAGTAGGTACAGGCAACCACAGGCAGGCTGCGAGTGACTGCAGTGCTAGGCATGGAGTGGGTGAGGGGCTGCTTCCAGGCTGGCAGTTGGGGTGGGTTACAAGCTTGGGGGGGGGAGAAAGTAGCCCCTCGCCCGCCCCATGCCTGGTGGTCCAAGCTGCAGCTGCTTGCAGCCTGCCTGGGGCTGCCTGTGCCTGCTGCGGACAGTTCCGCACAGGCTGTGAGCGCCTGCAACGTGGGGCTCCGACCATGGGACTTTTCCCTGCAATCAGCACCAGCTTCTTCCCTGCTGGTGAGTAGGGGGTTGGGACTGTGTACTGCTCCCTGCCTATACCACAGGGTTGGGGGCACTGGGTGTGAGCAGGTGGGAAGCCAGCAGGAGCACAGGGCCCACACTGTGGTATCCTGGGGCCAGTGCTCGTGGGACCCAGAGCAGGGTGGCTGGAGCGCAGGGGCTCTGCGGAGTGGGCCAGCTACCTCCTCCCTGCTGGTGCAGCCCAGCCGAGCTCCACCTTGGGCCCTACTGATGCTGGCCCTGGGACGTTGGTCCCAAGACATTGGGATGTTGGTCCCAAGTTGGTGACCAGGGCAGGGTACCTGTCAAGGGGTGTGGCTACCCATGTGGCCCTCAATAGCCTGCCAAAACTGGGTAGGTGGCCCTCTGCTCAAAATAGTTGCCTGCCCCTGTGCTGAAACTAGGGCTTTAAGCTAAGACCACTGTGGGATGGACGGTCTATAAACAGTTCTAGCCCAGCTCATGTCAGCCACATTACTAATAACTTGAGTAGCCCAAGGGAACCTGCTCTGATGACAGCCCAAGGAAAGGTCTCACCCTGTAGGGAAGTGTGGGACTTCTCATGCCAGACTCAATTGCCTATACATGAATGCCAGGAGCTTGGGAAACAAGCAAGAGGAACTTCCCTTCTCTTATGTGAAAATGACTATGACCTTGTAGGGATAACAGCGATCTGGTGGGACTTTGCCTATGATTGGTCTGTTGCTTTGGAGGGTAATAACCTTGTGTAGGAGAGAGTGTCTTGAGAAGAGGAGGGGGGTTGCTATGTCCAGGGTCAGTTCACTTCCCTGCATATTGAGTTATCGAACCAGGAAGAGTGTCTTGAGATGCTCTGGGTTAAAATAGGAGAACATGGGGAGGGTGACATTTTTGTAGGAGTCTACTATAGACCTCCCCACCAATAGGAAATACTTGATCGGGAATTCAAT
Organism: Caiman crocodilus; assembly: GCA_030014935.1. Lineage (NCBI taxonomy): Eukaryota > Metazoa > Chordata > Crocodylia > Alligatoridae > Caiman > Caiman crocodilus. Next base: position 1,165,050 of record JAGPOW010000955.1, read on the forward strand.
AGGTAACTGGTCGAGGCTGCGTGCTCCCAATGCAAGATTGTCATGGGGGACTTCAATTTCCCTGACACCTCTTGGGATGAGTGCACAGCCAAATCTGACAGGTCATGCAGCTGTCTTGCTTGCATTGATGACCTCTGCTTAACACAGGAGGTCTATGGGCCAGCTAGGGGAGAGGCACTGCTTGATCTGGTCCTGGCCAAAGGAGAGGACCTGGTGAGCAATCTGAGGATCAAGGGGAAGCTTGGTGACAGCGACCATGATTTGGTCACTTTCTCAGTTCACCGAAGAGCAGGCAAATCCCTCAGTAAAACAAATCCTTAAGCAAAGAACTGTTGGGCCTCATTAAACTCGAAAGAAAAACCTAATCCAGTTGGAAAACAGGAAGCATCACCAAAGAGGAATACTCAGCACTTGCCCGCACCTGTACAGAGCAGTCCAGAAAAGCCAAGGCACATGCCGAACTCGGGCTAACTGCCCACCTTACAGCAGCAGTGCCTGCCTGGCACACCATGCTGCTCCATGTCCCCACTAGACTCCACTTTAGGACTTTTGATCAACTCACCAGGACTGGGCTATATGCAGCAGAGGAAAATGATGGAAGTTGGTTTTGCAGCAAGGGGAATCTGGTGAAGGAAGTAAGCATGTATGAGGGTGGCCTTAGTTGGTGGTAAACCCCAAATGTTTGGGAAACAGATTTATGTGATTGGTTTTCAGAAGTACAAAATATGATGCAACATGATGCTTGCAGATGTTAAAAAAACAAACAAGGTAGATTTAAATTCTGTGTGCACCCACGCTGAACCTGGCTCACCTGGTGTCTGTATATTTCGGGTGCTTTAGTGGGGCTTTTCTGGCACTTTTTCCCAATAGCTTAATAGATTGAATCAGCTGTTAGATAAAAGTGCCAAAAAGTCCCATTGAAGCACACAATCTATATTGACCCAGCTTCGCAGCATCTAAGTACTGCACTGCTGCTTCTCATAAAGCACAGTTTTCTTGGTTTGTTTTATTATTAAACATAAGCAAATATCCATAGTTTGCCTTTCTTTAATTAACGTTGCAAACCTTCTAAGTATTTAACAGGTCTCTGGTGAATGTAATACAAGCTGAATTCTACAAAAATCGGTGATGTTGCTTTTCTGAAATCTTAAAATTATGTACCGTTAGTTTCAGAGACTTATGTAGTAGTCTGCTCTGAAAAGTCCTGTCCCCTTGTATTCCCCCCTCCCCAGTTGAACAAATAATGTTCCCAGTTCTTAAAAATGGATCTTAAAATTTTTCTTTCTGCTATTGTAGAAATCAGGACAGCTTCTGAGTAATCGCAAAATTTTCATAGTTTGTAATAGATGCTGTTGTTTAAGGAGAAACTTACCAGTTTTATTTTTAAAACACTGAGTACACCAAGTTCTCAGTGGTGGCAGATAACGGAACAAAGAGCAATGGTCTTAAATTGCAGCAAGGGAGGTTTAGGTTGGATATTAGGACAGTTTCTTAGTTGGTAGGTGATAAAGCACTCGAACAACTTATGCAGAGAGGTGGTGGAATCTCTGTCCTTGGAGGTTTTCAAGACTCGGCTAGACAGAGCCTTGGCTGGAATGATCTAGTTGAGCATGTTTCTACTCTGAGCAACAGGTTGGACTAGATGATCTCTGGAGGTCCCTTCCAACTCTAATTTTCTATGATTCTAAGTTGGTGTTAAGGATGTTTTATGCCTTTTTGATGAATGCTGCTGGCCTTTCAAAAGATCTTTACATGAAACCAAAATGACTAGTGGAAAGTATTCAAATATACATTATATTTGACCAGAAGATGTTGGTCCAACCTTGGTCAAGGGCCCCAAGGCCTGCCACACTAAGGTCCCTGTCCCGCTGGAGCTTTGCGAAAGGTATGAACCTCTTGCAGCCCCAGCAGAGCCTGTTAAGTTCCTGCAAGCAATATAGGCTCAACTGTAGCTACCACCCCTGCTCTCCTTAAGAAAAATACAAAGCATTTGTTGTGGGAGACTCCATCCTGAGGTGGACTGAGGGGGCAATCTGCTGCCCCTCCCTGCCCTGTTAACCCCGGAAGTCTGCTGCTTCCCTGGAGCCAAGACGTTGTGGAGAAGATTCCTGAGCTCCTCTGGCCCATTGACCGCTACCCTATGCTCCTTAGCCATGTAGGCATTAACAACATGGCTTGGCATGCTCCCAGCCAGGTCATGAAGTGCTACAGGGATTTGGGAGCAGGGCTTAAGGGATTGGGGTGCAGGTGATGTTTTCATCAATCCTCCCAGTTTCAGGCTATGGGCTGAGGAGGGAGAGGAGGATTCAGGTAGTGAACCAAAGACTGTTGTGCTGGTGTCATCGGGAATGCTTTGGCTTCCATGATGACAGTCTGCTCTTTAGTGAGAGAGGCAGCAAGCTGCTGGGAAGGGTGGCCTCCACCTCTCTTGACTGGGGAGGAGGCTCTTTTCAGCCAGGCTGGCTGACCTGCTCTGCCAGGCTTTAAATTAAGCCCACCAGGAGATGGGGGACTACTGCCACTGCTGGCCTGCTGAGCAGCCCTTGCAAAGCCAGCAAGCCAAGGCATTTAAGGTAGCCCACCTCTGCTGCAGCCCTGGAGCGAGCTGTGGGCAAGTCAAGGGCCCCCAAAGGGACGCTTGCCTACATGTACACAAATGCCAGGAGCTTGGGAAATAAACAGGAGGAACTTGTCCTCCTATTTAACACAAATAACTATGATGTCATAGGGATAATAGAGACCTGGTGGGACTCCACCCATGACTGGACCACAGGTATAGACGGCTATATCCTGTACAGGAGGGATTGAGTGGACAAAAGGGGCAGGGGTATAGCTTTCTATGTCAAGAAAAGCTACACGTCCCTGCAAGCTGACATGGGCGCACAGAGTGGACGACTGGAGAGACCTCTGGGTCAAAATCCATGGGGAACACAGAACAGGGGACACAATGGTGGGAGTCTACTATAGACCTCCTTCCCAGGATCGAGTGCTTGATCAGGAGTTTGCCAGTGAATTGGCTGAAGCCACACGCTCCTGGTGCATGGTTGTCACGGGAGACTTTAATTACTGGACATCTCATGGGAAGAGCTCTTGGCCAAATCTGAGTGGTTGCAAAGCTTTCTCTCATGCATGGATAAGCTCTATCTGACACAGAAAGTCTACAGGCCAATGAGAGATGAAGCGCTGCTTGACCCGGTTCTGGCATTAGGGGATGACCTAATTGGTGACCTAATGATCGCAGGGACGCTGGGTAACTGACCACGAGTTGATCACCTTCACCATCTGCCATAAAGCTGGCAAGTCAGTCAGTAATACAGAAGTCCTCGACTTCAGGAAAGCTGACTTTGCAAAGCTCAGGAGGCTTGTCAGTGAGGCCATAAAGGGCCAGAACCCAAAGGGAGTGGAATTTAGGATGAGTGGTTGCTCCTCAAAGGAGTGATCCTGGATGCACAAGCTAAGTCTATCCTGTCTCGGAGGAAAAGCAGCAAAAGGGCACAGCAGCCTCCTTGGCTCTCCAGGGAACTAGTGGACTTCCTGTGGCTAAAAAGAAAGACCTCCAAAGGATGGAGGACTGGATCCACCTTCAAGGAGGAATATTCTGCGCTGGTCCAGACCTGCAGGGAGCGAATCAGGAAAGCCAAGACTGCGACAGAACTCCAACTAGCTACAAGCATCAAGGACAATGAAAAGTCCTTTTTTAGATATGTGGGGAGCCAGAGGAAAAGCAAGGACAACATTGGACCCCTGCTAAACCAGATGGGACAACTGACAACCTATGCTCAGGAAAAAGCCAACTTGCTAAATGGGTACTTTGCGTTGGTCTTTCACCAGTCCCATGGGATGACCCTGCCCATTATGGGACAGGGATGCCTGGGTGAGTGTGATTGCTTGCCCTCCATCAATGCTGACCTTGTGAAGGAACACCTTGAGAAACCTTCAAGTTTCATAGTAGCTAGGGTCAGGAGGGATCTGAACAGATCATCTAGTCTGACCCCCTGTCAGAGGCAGGAATGAATGCTGAGTTCACAAGACCCCAGACAGGTGATCGTCCAACCTCCTCTTGAATTTGCCCAAGGTAGGGGCGAGGACCACTTCCCTGGGAAGTTGGTTCCAGATTTTGGTTCCATGTCACCCCAGGTGGTGCTGGGGGGAAAAGGGCTCTACCTATTTGCTGTTGATCTCCCCTGATGAGTTGGTAGGCAGCCACCAGGTTCCCCCTCAGCCTACTCCTGCTGAGGCTGAATAGGTTAATTTCCCTCAGTCTCTTCTCATAGGGCTTGTCCTGCTGCCCTCTCACCAAGCAGGTGGGCCCCTCCTCTGATCCTTCTCAAGGCTGGCCACATCCCTTTTGAAGTGCAGTGCCCATTACTCGACACAGTACTCTAATTGCTACCTGACCAATGTTGCACAGAGGGGGTGTATCACCTCTCTGGACCGGCTTCTAGTGCCCGAAGACTAGAAGAAGGCCAATGTGGTGCCTGT
>JAGPOW010000955.1:1169631-1200735 GCA_030014935.1 Caiman crocodilus
TAATTGCTACCTGACCAATGTTGCACAGAGGGGGTGTATCACCTCTCTGGACCGGCTTCTAGTGCCCGAAGACTAGAAGAAGGCCAATGTGGTGCCTGTCTTCAAGAAAGGGAAGAAAACGGATCCGGCAAACTATAGGCCCATCAGCCTGGCTTCTATCCTGGAAAAGGTCTTAGAAAAGATTATCAGAGAGGCCATTCTTAACAGACCGATGGCTGATGGCAGCCATCCTGAGGGATAGCCAGCATGGGTTTGTTGCGAGTAAGTCTTGCTTGACCAGTCTTATTTCCTTTGACAACCAGATGACCTGTCACCTGGACAAGAGGGAAGAGATTGATGCCATATATCTTTACTTTAAAAAAGCCTTCTATCTGGTGTTCCATGATCACCTCTTGGCAAAACTGGCTAACTGTGGCCTCAGCCTCCCAATGCTCCATTGCCTGGGAATTGGTTCTGTGGTAGGACCCAGAGAGTGGTGGCTGATGGAAGCAACCAGCATCATGGTGCCCTGTGACCAGTGGGGTCCCTCAAGGCTCTGTCTTTGGGCCTGCATTATTCAATGTCTTCATCAATGATGTGGACATTGGTATCAGAAGTGGACTGGCCAAATTTGCTGACGACACCAGACACCAAACTCTGGGGTAAAGCGTCCACACCTGAGGACAGGAGGGTGATCCAGGCTGACCTTGACAGGCTCAGGAAATGGATGGATGAGAACATGGTGGTGTTTAACACAGAAAAATGCAAGGTTCTCCATCTTGGGAAGAAAAGCCTGCAGGATGCTTATAGGCTTGGCAGTGCTACGCTGGCTAGCACTACGAATGAAAGAGACTTTGGGGTATTGACCACAAGATGAACATGAGCCTTCATTGTGATGCTGCAGCTAGTAGAGCAAGCAAAACACTGGCTTGCATCTATAGATGCTTCTCAAGCAAATCCCAGAATGTCATTGTCCCATTGTACTCGACCTTTGTGAGGCTGCAGCGTCCAGTTCTGGGCTCCACAATTCAAAAAGGATATGGAGAAGCTTGAGAGAATGCAGAGGAGAGCCATGTGCATGATCAGAAGTCATGAAAACAGCCCTTATGATGAGAGGCTGAGAGCAATGGGACTCTTCAGCGTGGAAAAGTGCAGGCTCAAGGATGATCTGGTGGCCTCCTATAAGTTTATAAGGGGGGCGCCTCAGGATCTGGGGCAGTGTATGTTCACCAGAGCACCCCAGGGGATGACAAGGTCAGACAGTCACAGACTTCTCAAGGACCATTTCAGGCTGGACATAAGGAAGAACTTTACTGTCTGAGCCCTAAGGTTTGGAATAAACTGCCGCCGGAAATGGTCCAAGCACCTACTTTGAACGTCTTCAAGAGACATTTGGATGTTTATCTTGCTGGGATCCTATGATTCCTGCTAACTTCCTGCCCTTTGAGCAGAGGGCTGGACTCGGTGATCTTCTGAGGTCCCTTCCAGCCATAATGTCTATGAAATCTATGAAATAATATAAAGATCTTAAAGCAAAGTTTCTTAGTATAGTGGGTATTATACAACTGCATTTGGCAAATTGAGTAGGAGAGGTTTGCTTTATTGGTGATCCTGGCATGCAAGAGGTGGGAGGGGGTTCTACCAGGCCCCAGGCCTGATCCCAGCACTTTGGGCAGGGAGGGAGTGGGGCAGGAAGGGAATGGAGCTGGACTCCAGGGCTTGATCCAGCCTGTGGACCAGCCCCATGTCGCCCATCTGACCAATGGGAATCTAAAGCTTGAGCATGAATGATCTAGTCTGTGTCTTGGACCACATGGTCCATTCATAGCATCTACCAAGCAAGCTGTTTCCTACAAGAGTTTATACCTTTCTGAATTAGTCTCTCAGGTGCCACCCTACCCTGGCTTCTATGCTTGGTGAAAATCAACTGATGGTAGCTTTAGTTTTAGTGGAAGAGGAATAAGCTGCTGTGGGCTAGCTTTTGTTTATCTTGGAGGAAGAGCCTGGGCACAGTCAATTTCTACAGAGTAGTTATGTAAATCTCTACTCTTGTTTAGCTTGCTGTAAATCAGTTGTGATTGTGCCTTTGAAGTTCTACTGTTCATAGTTGCACATCATTTGAATTTATTCTGGGTTCTTTAGTTCATACCACTGATACCATTCTTATTTGTTGTAAGGGTAAATAAATGCAAAGTTGCAATTTGTGTTAAACTGATTTCTTCATATTGGCAGAGATGTGGAATGTAGAAGGTTTAACCCCTGCCCCCAATCCCTCCTCCTTCCTTGCAAACATACAAGCAGTCTTTGAGTGGCAACATTTTGCACTTTAAGGTTTTTAAAATTGACACCCTGTTTCAACTTTCTGACATCAGTTTCGACTGTACAACACTTGATGTGACGTGATGCCATGCCAGTGAACAAGTTCGCTGCATCACCCATATCCCTGTAGAACATTTGTCTAAACTTCCTTGGACACTTTCTTAAAGAAGGCTGCAGGTTTTTCAGAAGCCCTGTCTGCTAAGACTCCTGAGAAGACTCCAGCCAAGAGCCTTTTTAAAAGTTCAGCAAAGTCACCTCAAAGCAGTTGTTCCCAATTGATATGATCGCTATTTACAATTTAAATACATTAATGTAGCTATATTACTCTTTTATAGTTGATTTGAGTACAAAATTCGGGGTTATTTTTGGTGAAAATAGAGTATCAGGCCTTGGTTTAGAAACCAATCATGCATTTATAACATTGTTTCTTATAGGAAAATTGGCTGCTGGTTACAACATTTCAACTTAAGACGTGATTTCCAGGAACCAGTTGTGTTGTAAGTTCAAGGGACTGCCTGTACTTGGTTATCCTGTCGCAAAGATTAGCAATGTTTGCCAGTGACAGGTCAGAGTTAGCCAGCTTGGGTCAAAGGCAGGCAGTTGCAAGGACTCATCTATTGTTGTCATCATTGTTTCTCCCTACTGCTGTTTTCTGTTGGTCATCCATGGTACAGCATGCTGAAGTGCATGGGCACAGCACAAGGTGGTAAACAAGAAACCTGTTGTCAGATAACACAAAACACCTGGTAAATGAACACTGCTGGATTCAGTGGACATGATCTGGCCTGTGGGTAGTAGGTTGTAACGCCCTCTCTCCAGTGGGCATTACAATCTAATAGAGATCACAGAGACGTGGTGGGACTCCTCACATGATTGGAACATAGACGTAGATGGCTAAACTTGCACAAAAGGGACAGAGTAGAGAAGAAAGGTGGAGCACTCTGTGAGGGAGCAGTAAACCTCCTTGGAGGCTGACATTGGCTCCAAAGAAGAGTGGTTAGAAACCCTCTGGATCAAATTACAGGGGGAGGTGAGAGAGACCTAACTATAGGTGTATACTACAGACAACCAAACCAGGGGGAGGAGCTTGATCTGGAATTCTCTCAAAATGGCAGAGACCATGTGTGCATGGGACATGGTTATCATGGGTGACTTCAATTACCCAGACATTGGGAGGAACATGTGGCTAAGTTGGATCAGTTGCATTGTTTCCTGACTTGTATTGAAGAGCTCTATCTGACTCAGGAAGTGCGTGGGCCAACCAGAGGTAACATTCTTCTAGGCTTGGTCCTGGCCAAAGGAGGCAATTTGGTGAGAGACTTGAGAACAACTACTTTGCTTTGGTATTTCACTGGACTGAGAGGAAAATCATGCTAGATGAGGTTCAGAATGGTCATGGTGGGAATGACCACCTTCCTGCTGTTGACGTTGAGCTGGTGCATGATCAGTTAGAAAAGTTAGACATTTACAAGTCAGCAGGATGGGATGAACTTCACTCGAGAGTACTGAAGGAGCTGGCTGAAGTCATCATGGGACTTCTGATGAAACTCTTCCAAAACTCATGGTGCTTGGGGGAAGTCCATGAAGACTGGAAGAAGGCCAGTTTTGTGCCCATCTTCAAAAAGGGGAGGAGAGAGGACCCGGGTAATTGTAGGCCAATTAGCTTAACTTCTAAGGGCAAATCCTGGAAAAATTCATTAAGGAGTCTATGTGCAATATGTTTGCAGAAGGTAGGATTCTGAGTGACATTTGTTGTGGGCAGATCTTGTTTTACCAACCTCATCTCCTTCTATGACCAGATAACTCGCCATCTGGATAAGAGAGAGGAGGTTGATATTGTATACCTAGACTTCCAAAAGGCCTTTGATCTGGTATCCTGTGATGTTCTCATGGGAAAATTGGAGGATTGTGGGCTTAACTTCTAGACAGGTGGGTAGGAAGCTGGCTGTGGGGTAGGATTCAGAGAATTCTAATGAATGGAGGATCTGTTTTATCCTGGTGACAAGTGGCCAGTGGTATCCTTTAGGGGTTCATGCTTGGTCCAGTGCTTTTCAACATCTTTATCAATGATTTGGATGTGGTGGTGAAGAGCTCACTGGCAAGTTCACAGATAGCAGCATGTTATGAGGAGGTGTGGTCATGCAGGAAGCTAGGCTGCAGATATAGGCAGACTTGGATAGGGTAGCAAGTTGGGAAGATCTGAGCCAGATGAAGTTCAACATTGAGAAGTGTAAAGTGCTCCATTTTGGGACTAATAATCCCCAACGTACTTACAGGCTCGGTGGTACCACCATGACTGAAAGGGATGCAGGGCAGTAGAGCAAACCAGTACTTTGGCATGTATCAACCGATGCATCTCAAGCAAAACCAAGGAAGTGATTCTTCCACTTTACTCAGCATTGGTGAGACTGCAGCTGGAGTACCTTATCCAGTTTTGGGCACTGCACTTAAAAGCTTGAGAGAGTCCAGAGAAGAGGCACCCATATGATCAGAAACTTGCAAGGCAAGCCATATGAGGACAGGCTGAGGGACCTGGGGTGCTTAGCCTAAAAAAGAAAAGGGTGAGAGGGGACTTCGTAGTAGCTTACTGCTACATCAGGGGAATACATCAAGGGCTCAGTGAACAACTGTTCAGCAAGGCACCCTTGGGGGGGAACCAAGAGTATTGGCCACAAACTCTTGGAAGACCATTTCAGGATTAACACTAGGAAAAACTTCTTCAGTTAGGGTGTCCAGACTGGAATAAGCTCCGTCTAGAGGTGGTGCAATCACCTACCCTGGAAATTTTCAAGAGGGGACCTGGATGGTTGCTTGCTGGGGGTCTCCTGACCCCAGTTGTCTTTCCTGCCTAGTGTAGGGGGGCTGAACCGGATGATCTTTCAAGCTCCCTTTCAGCCCCTTATAATGATGAAACAGTCCTACCTCTACTAACTCCTCTCCTAACTATGCTGATAGTTCACTGATGCCATCTCTTTCCTTCCATACCTCCTAGGATAAGTACAGATTGTCAGAAAGCTCGAGACTGAATTGATTTAAATCTTTGTAGGTTAGTCTAAGCTGCATAGATTGAACTGATAAGCATTAGAGGTGCACAGATACATTGGTCCTAGATCAGATTGACACCAATCTAAGGAAAATTGACTGTATTGGCAACCGGCTTTTTATTGGCTGATGTGGCCAATAAATGCCCTGGGTATGCGCAGCTGCAGCGCAGGACGCAGGCAGCCAGGAGTGCAGCCCAGCCACATGGAAAGCAGCTGGGTCTAGCCGGTAAGTCTGTTGTGAGGGAAGGGGTATGTAGGAGGGGGCAGATCGCAGCCCCAGGAGTGAGGGAGTGAGTGGAGCAGGGGCAGGGACAAGCACTGCATAGTTGAAGCAGAGCTGGGGACCAAGCTGTGAGCAGTTTGTCTGGTGGGGGCTAGATAACTGTCAAGCCTTCTCTTAAAGACCCCAAGGTAGGAGCCAGCACCACTTCCCTTGGAAGTCGCTTCCAGATTCTATCTGCCCCAGCTGAAATAGCGTCTTCTAATGTCCAGCCTGAACCTACTCTCAAGCAACTTATGGCTGTTATTCCTTGTTACTCCTGGAGGTTCATAGTTTCATAGGTGCTAGGGTCGGAAGGGACCTCAATAGATCAAGTCCGACCCCCTACATAGGCAGGAAAGAGTGCTGGGTTTAGATGACCCCAGCTAGATGCTTATCTAACCTCCTCTTGAAGAACCAAAGAGGAGGTGCTTGGTGAACAGGGTCTCTCCCATTCCCCCGGTAAGTTTTTATAGACGGCCACCAGGTCCCCTCTCAGCCTTCTCTTGTGAAGGTTCAGGTCCCGTAGCCTCTCTTCATAGGGTCTGCCCTGCTGTGACTGGCCCTCCTCTGGACCCTTTCGATGCTGGCCACATCCCTCCTATAGTGCAGTGCCCAGAACTGGATACAGTACTTCAACCGTGGCCTGACCAGTGTTGCACAGAAGGGGGAGGATCACCTCCTTGGCCCTGCTAGTAGTGCATCTGTGGATGCATGACAACGTGCGGTTGGCCTTATTGACCACGTTCCCCCGTGTTCATTTTGGAATCGATAATGACTCCAAGATCTCTTTCTGCTACCGTGCTCTCAAGAGGGGAGTTCCCCAGCCTCTAGGTAAGCTGCTGGTTCTTACTGCCCAAGTGCAGTACCCTGCACTTGTCAGTATTGAATCCCATCCTATTCTCATTCACCCACCCCATAAGCTGTCCAAGTCCAACTGTATCCTGTCCCTCCCTTCTAGTGTGCCCACCTTGCCCCAAATCTTGGTGTCGTCAGTGAATTTGAACAGGGTGCTTTTCACCCCCTCGTCCAAGTCGCTAATAAAGAGATTGAACAGTGCCGGTCTGAGGACTGTACCCTGGGGGACTCCACTGCCCACATCCCTCCAGGTCTAATATGACCTGTCTACCACCACTCTCTGGGTGCAGCCCCTTAGCCAATGTGTGACCCATCTGACTGTGTATGCATCAGTGCCATAGTTGCCTAGCTTTTTAACGAGAATGGGGTGGGGGACAGTGTCAAAGGCCTTGCTAAAGTCCAGAAAGACTACATTCACTGCAACACCTGTGTCCAGTGATTTTGTGACTTGATTATAGAAGGCAATCAGGTTGGTCTGACAAGACCTGCCCCTAATGAACCCATGCTGGTTGCCCCTGAACATCATCCCCCCTGCTGGTCCTTCCCAGATATGCTCCTGGATAATCTTCTCAAAGAGAAGACTAACAGGCCTATAGTTGCCCAGGTCCTCCATCCTTCCATTTTTGAAAATGGGGACCACACTGGCCTTCTTCCAGTCTTCTGGCACCTGGCCAGTGCACCACGAGTGCTTGTAAAGCTGTGCCAGGGTCCCCTCAATAACTCCTGCTAATTTCCTCAGAACCCTGGTGTGGGGACCTGCTGATTTGAACATGTCCAGGCCCTCCAAAAGTTCCTTAACTCGGTCTTCCCTGACCCTAGGCCTGGTGGAGTCTCTCCTAAGCCCACACTGAATCTTGGTAGGGAAGTCCTGGTCCCTGCGCAAAAAAATGGACACAAAAAAATTGTTAAAAAGGTCTGCCTTTTCCTCTGGTGCAACCACCAGATTGCCAAGCGTATCCTGCAGGGGCCCCACATTACCTGGTGCTTTCTTCATACTCCCTATGTATTTAAAAGGCTTTTTGTTATCCTTGATGCTAGCCCTAGTTCCGAATCTGCCTTAGCTTTCCTAACAGCCCCACTGCAAACCCAAGCAATGGAGGTATACTCCTCTTTGGTGATACCCCTTCAATTCCACTGGGTTTACACCTTTCAGGCATTCCTGAATGCCTTTGGTGAGCCAGGGGGGCTTTTGAGCACTCTTGCCCTCTTTTGATTCTCATTGGGACTGTCATCCCCTGGGCTCAGAGGATCGTCTCCTCAAGGAACACACTCATCTTGGACACCCAGTTCCCCTACCCTTCAGGACTCCAGTGCCTCTCTTACCAGTCTCCACAACTCGTTGAAGTTGGCCCTCTTGAAGTCAAGGACTACTGCCTTGCTGCAGGCCCTTGACACCCTACGCTGGATGGTGAATTCCAGTAGGCAATGATCACTGTCACCCAGGTGGTCAAGAACCTGGAGTCCCCAGTTCATTGCTTGTGGCCAGGACCAGGTCCAGGAGGGCATTCCCCCAGGTGGGACTGTGCACCTCCTGGGTTAAGTGGAGGTCCTGTATCTTAGCAGGGATCCTTTGTGAGCGGTCTGACCTGCCTGACTGCTCCTCCCAGCAGATGTCTGGGTAATTTAGATCACCCATGACAACTACATCCCTTGCCTTAAGTGCCTCCACAAGCTAACCTGAGAATTTGTGGTCCAGCTCCTCTTCCCCTTGGCTGAGGGGTCTATAGTAGACTCCCACCGTTAAGTCCCTTTCCCCATGACCCCCCTGTATTCTGAACCAGAACACTTTAGCCTGCCCTTCCTCTGACCCCGTCCTGTTAGTTGAGGGTGTGTATTGCTCTTTGACGTAGAGTGCCACACCCCCGCCTTTCCTCTTCACCACTTTCCATGCTGCCCAGCTGCATATCAGAATCGGATAAGTATTAGCTAATAAGGCTCATTAAAAATTGTCCGTTGGTGTTGGGCCAAAAATTCTCTATTGGTGTACCTCTAATAAGCAGGTGAACAAATGTTCACTTCTGATTCTGGAAATACAGCCACGTCCCTGCAGCGGCCCAGGCCAGAAGCCGTAGGGGCACTAGAGCACATTTCCCTGCTTGGCTGGAGCAGACAGCTTGGGTCAAGGCTAGCCTGCCTATCCTGTGAGTGGGCAGAGGGAGGTGCAAAGCATCCAGGGTGCTGTGGGACTGGGTTAACTTGAATCTGGAGGGGATCTGTGACAGAAGTTTAATAAACCTATTTAACTTCTGATACTACATCCATCCAGATTTAACGTAAACCAGTTTTGGCTAGGGACAGAAGTTACACACTAACTGGTTTAAGTGATCAGAAATTGGTTTATACTTGTAACAGAACAGAAATTCAGTGCATATAAATCAGTTTCAACCATTATGAAGCTGGTTTAAGATAAAGGTGGCTGAATGTAATATCAGACTTAACTGATTTAGGTCAAATCAGTTTACGAAACTTCTGTCCCAGACCCCTTCCAGGTTTAAGGTAAAGCATGCTTTGCAGCCCTGGGCTGTGTTGTGTTGTCTGCTCCAGAGAACAGGACTGGTCCTGCCCCTGTTTCCTAGTCAGTACAGTGTGGGCTAGCTCACTGGCTTCACTGGCTGTCCCCTCCCCCTCCTCCCTGGCAATCCCCTGCTTGGGTCTGGGAAGGGGATTAAACTTACCTTCCCCCAAGTACGGAACTGCCCTGCCCTGTTTGCTTAGTGCTGGCTGCAGCTGTGGACTTCAAATTCCAGAGGCATCTGGAAGCAGGAAGAGGAAGTGATGAGCAACCTTGCAGAGTCCTGCTTCTCTGATTCTGGACTGCAAATCAGAGACCTCGGGGCAGTAGGAAGAGTAAACAAACAGCTCATGCTGTGTTTAGTTTTTCAGAGAGCAAGCTATCCTTGTTCAAGCTTTTGTGAATTCAGTGCCACTACTAGCCAGGCAGAGCACTGATAGGGCCTGGATACGCCCTCTCTGCTCCAGCAAGAAGTGGGGAAAAGTCTTGGAGGGCTTTCTCTCTTTCCCCACCTTTGGCAGTGGCTGATAGTCATGCTCTTCCACCCCCTGGCTTCTGGCTTGAGTCACTGCAGGCATGTGGCTGAATTTCCTGAATCAAAAGTGAATGTGTGTCCATTTGCTCATTGGTTCAATTTCTCCAGCTTAGACTAGCCTGCAAAGACTGAATCGAATCAGTCTTGGCTTTTTGACTATCTATACTTCCCCTTGGAAAGCAATTTGCGCACCAAACTTCTGTTGCAGATTTGAACTGGTTTTTGATCACATGTACCAGTTTGTGTAATGTCTGTCCCTAACCTATACATTGCTTCCTCTTTCTCCAGTTGTTCATATGACTTCTAAACTGCCAATAACACTAAAAATGCCTCCTACTTATCTATTGTAGTAGCACCTTTAACTTCTCAAAACAATGGATTTGGAATAGCAGTGAACTGAAGTATTTGTTTTTAGTCTTTGGATCCTATCTTGTAAAATCTATTCAAATGAAGGTTCAGGAAGGAATTTGACATTGCTTTATCTACCCAGATGATTTCTGTGAGTACCTGACTTTTTGGTAGACTCTAATGCAAACTTTGTAAATGCAGTAAATATAGTGAAGCAGTATGGAGGCCTAAATAGATAAAAGATCCCTCTCACCCATAAGGAACTTTGAAGTACTGAAATGGAGCAAAATGGATATAGTAGGTAATTGTTTAATTTTTTTCCAGTAATTTTAATGGGTTTGATGCATTTGCCCCTCCTTATCCATCACCTGGAGAAGGATAACTCCAAATGAAATGATTCAGGAATTAATGTTCTTTCTATGCTGTGGATTGACTGGAATGACCTGGATTAGGTCAGAGGCCAGTGGGCTGGTGCTGGTGGTGCCACTTCTCACTGACAGGGTGGGGAGGTCTGAGGAAGTGCCTACTGCCTCTCTATCACAGTAGAGGGGAAAGTGCCCATCGCTGCCACTTCTCCCCGCTGTGGCACAGGGAGACTAACTGATTTAGAGAGCCATGACTTTATGTAGGCAACAACTTACTCTGTCAGATGGTATAAGTGGACAGGAATTAATGAAGGGTTTTATATAAAAAAAAAGGAAGCGAGATGATTACAACAGTTAACTCCTGTGTTCGTCCAGGTATTAACAGCTAGGCAAGGTAAGGGAAATCGAATCCATAGTCAGTTGAGATCACCCAGTCTGTAGGTCATGTGTTGTACCCCACTTTCATGTTTAAGTTGGCTTTTTTTATTTAAGGATAGCTACTCTGAGGTCAGTAATGGAATATCCGGGGAGGTTGAAGTGTTGTACCACAGGCTTTTGTGTTTCTTGAATAAACGTTGAATTGGTGTCCGTTTACTTTTCTGTGTCGGGATTGCCATATCTGTTCATGTCCAATTTAGGAATGAATGTAGACAGCAGAGTGGCACTGCAAGCAAGTGATGGTGTATATGATGTAGGTACAGCAGAAAGGGTGAATGACCCCTGCAGGTTATAATTTGTCCCTTCATCAACAGAACCAAAACACAAAAAGGTATCTAAATCTTAAGTCTTTAGCAAGGCCTAGTGCAGGGGAGGGCAAAATGCAGCCTGAGAGCTGGATGCAGCCTACAAGGCCATTCTGTGTGGCCTGTGGCCGCCCCCCCCCAATTAAATTTTAGAAATTTAATATTTATCTGTCCTTTAAGTCAGAACAGGCAAGTCTCCCCAAACTGCCTTGAAATGGTCATTATTTTCCAGGAGAGATGGAGATCAGTAGTGACCACAGAGGGAGTCTGTTTCTCTTAGCATGGGGTTGCAGTTGTAGCAGGTCGCAGTGGGGTGTGAATCTAACTGTTATTGGGTGGCTATAATTGTTGGAGTTGTGTTGTAAGTGTATGAAACTGTGTTGTAGAGCCCTAGGCTGTGCATCCTAGTCAGTAGAATCAGAACATATACTGTTTCAACGTAAGAGTGTAGCTGTAGATGATGGATTTAGTATTATGTCCAGGATGAAAACTGGTGGTCATTTGTTTTTTCTGTACAGTGTGCTGGTGGTACAGAGTTTCACAGTAGTGTCCAAGAAATGAATTGGGACAGAAAACTCACAGGTGCAAGCAGAGGCAGTGGCTCTGGCATTGTGATGTCTGTCCTCCAGCCATTTCCCTGGGTCTCTTAATTTGTCAGCTCTCTTACTGCTCTCCTTTCAAGCAGACCTTCCCTAGTGAACTTGCCTGGAAGCTGGCCTGTTTATTGCTTGCTGATTCCAAAGGGTTCCTTTTTTTTTTTCTGCTTCCTCACAGCGGACGGAAAGTTTGCCCCCACCAAAAAGAGGAGACATGAACTGGCATAGGAATTGGCCTGCATACTGCTTACTCTCCTTGCAGCCCCTGTTCAGTTGTATGGCATGGAACATCTCAACAGCTAATTTTGGGGTGGCTGCAGCTGCTTCCCCTCTCCCCCCTAGTAGCTGCCTCCTAGCACCACTACCGCCAGCTCTGAGCATAGCCCCTGCCAAGAAGAGCCTGTCAGTCAGCAGCTGTAGCCTGCCCGCCCCGCGCAGATCTGGTGGGCACACACCCCTTCCCCTGCCCTCCCGGGGTGCACACACCAGTGGGAGTTTCTACCCCCCCCATGCCCCACCCCATCCCAGCTGGGTAGTGTCTGCCCCACTCCCTTTCTCATTGTGGGGGGCATTGATCCCCCCCCCCCGGGCTTACCAGCTCCACGCAGCTTATCAGAAATCACGTTGGTATCAGCCGATATGCCTCCCTAAAAATCGGCTGTTGGTACTGGCCCCCAAAATCTCTATTGGTGCACCCCTAACTAGTACTTTTTAACAAGTTTTGGATTTATGATTCATGAACTAATGTATGCATGGATCTTTGATACTAATTAATTTTTTAATTGCATTTTTCAGGGGAATAAAAGCAGTGGTATCAATTTTGCAAAATGACAAAACATCCACCGAATAGAAGAGGGATCAGCTTTGAGGTGGGAGCCCAGTTGGAAGCCCGGGACAGATTAAAAAACTGGTATTTTTCTTTTAAAATACTTATAAAATGTACATTATAATTCTAAGAAAACTTTTGTGATTCCTTTAAAAATGGATTTTGCTGATACAGCCTTTTAAAAAAAAATTTTAATTTCAAGTGTTTATGGAAATCTTGCCATTGGTTTATAAGAAATTAATTTGCTTTAAAAAACTTATATAGGTACAGTTTACAAATTGTAAAGTAATAGCTATGATGTGGGAAGAGTTTTTAAGCCAAAATATTCAAGCAGACTCTGACCTTCTTGTTGCCTAGAAATATTTAAGTGACTGAATTTACAAGGCATAATTTAATTAGGCCTTTATTGTCTTCAAAAAAAAAAAAAAAGTAATGTGATGAAATATAGGATTTAGGAATGCTTGAGCATTTTCTTAAGATCAGTGCCTTCGACTGAGATGCACACTCTTCTCCCTGTCCTCATGTGCAGAGAAGGGCCACTAAGATGGTTAAGGAGACCTTTTTTTTTTTGAAAGTATTTTAAAGGAGCTTGACTTCAGTTGACTCAAATGGTGATTATGGGGGGATATAATCATGCTTTTCTTTTATGTTCCTGGGATGAATATTAGAAAGGATGTGTGGGGCGGGGCAGTTTGAGGCTGTAAAACAAGCAAAATATCATTATGGATAAATTTTGGATGGCAAATCAGAAGAAGATGCCTTTGAATTGTCAGCAAAGTGAAGTTTTGGAATGGTCCTTGAAGTGAAATTGCAGGAGTATGAAGAACCTGAATTGCTTCAAGATTGAACTGGATAAGTTTATGGGAGGGATGGAGTAATAGGACAGGGAGATGTGGTTTAATCAATATGTGTGGTATGTAGGTTCATAGTTTGCAGTTCCCAGGTTGGGGTGTAGAGTGTCTGTAGGTTGGAAGGCATCTGGTAATGACCATACTTCAGTGTTTTTACTAGTTGCCATCTGAAGCCAGGAAGAAATAACACCCCCCACCCCGAATACTACTGTCTTCTGACAATTGCTTAAAATATTTCAATATAAAAACATTTATATAAATGGACATTGAAAAATAGTGCCTGCTTGTGAGACGTAATCTGAAAAGCGCTATCTGAATTCTTCTGACAAATGCAGAATTATTTGGGAAATACTTTTTGGATCTCAGAACTTTCAGTGCACTTGCTTCTTCATCCAAGAGCACTTTGCATGCTGCAAAATTAGCAATGTTGCCGCCTTTCAGTTGCTTCCGCAGTTTTAATTTTCTTGTTGAGGACTTGCACCATAAAAAAAAAAACGCTGACGTGAACTACCACATGACCTTGAAGCTTCTAATTCAAGAAGTTTAGAAGACCAGTGATGCCGACTAAGAATGCTAAATCACACAGCCACTAAGTATCAGTCAGCTGAGGAAAATTTTTTGTGTTTTTTTTTTTTTTTCATTCAGAAATGCAACATTTCTTTCCTCAAAAGAAAAAAGTGTTTCAGGGTGGCACTTGTGAGATTGAAGCTGATTTGGGAGTCTTACATGTTTTCTAAAAAGGCCTTTAAACTGCTGGTGATTGAGGCTTCTCAATTTGAAGTTCACATACTAACACAATGGCACTTGTGATCTGGTCCATCCTGAGAGCTTGAGCAGCAATGAATAACTAAGTGGTAATAAGTTATTTCTGTTGAATGAACCACATAGTCTTCTTCAATACATTTCTGGTTTAGTAGCACCACTACTCCAATTTTAGCTCTCGTTGGGGTGTCATGCGTAGTGACACCAGTGAGAGATGCCCACGTAATTCCCAAATGCACGGCACACTGCATTAAACACGTATACTCCTCTGGTTTGGTCTTTCAGGCTTTCAAGTGAAAGGAGCCCTTCATGTATTTGAAAATCTGTAACTTCACGAATGAAAATACGGACCTGAGTGGTAACTACAACATCGGTACTATCATCTAAAGCAATTGACTTGTCATCAGTATCCTGAAGCTGTAGTGTTACATCATCACCAATGTCCTCAACTCTGCATCCCACTGTCATTTTAGGCAAGATGACCTGACTAAATGCAAGATTTTTTTTTTTTTTTTTGTTCTGGAGTAACTACGTCCACACCTTTCAGTGTGCAGTCTTTAAAGAACTTGTCGTCAGTAAAAGGTTTTTACCCTTTACTTTTTCATGAGCCACTACATAGTTGGCCAACACAGAGGCTTTGTTGCCTTGGACAACCTTTTAAAAATGTGACTGTTGTGAAAAAAGACCTTTCCATGATTTTCTGTTGACTATCACCAACAAACTAATTTTAAGAACTATGATTTGTATTGTAATGCTGATCTATATTGTATTCCTTCATTTCTGGTATTTTGTTTGCAAATGAAGCACAACACCTTATCATGATGTTTTACAACAAAGTAGGCTTACTCCATTTTCTCTTGGAGCATTTTTATTTTTATCAACATCATGGTGCTGCTTGCATGACTGAATGACCCATATCTATGTGTATTAACTATTTACTGATTCAAGGAATGTCTCTTGAGTGAAGTTCATGTGCTCACCTGTACCTGGGTAAGTTTGGACTGGTACCATCCCCTACCTGCTTGGAAGCCTTTTACCAAGTTTTTGTCAGCTTCTAGCAAGTAGGGATGCCCAAAGATTTACCCTCAAAGGGCTGTTTTGGAAAATTGGTCTTGTGCACAATTAGTGTGATTAAAAACTCTTAATATCCTCCATGCATGCTTCAATGCTGTGCAAGTCAGATGCCATGGCCATGGTCCACTTTTTTAAGCTTATATTTAATTGTTCAAAAGAGAAGTACTACCTGGCTTTGGGTTGTCAAAAAGAGGCTTGCAGACTGCATTTGCCCCCAAGGCCATATTTTGGGACCCCCTCCGTATAAAATATTGGAATATATTCATTGCAAGATGGGGTGCTTTTGCCTGAGTGTACAGCTCTTCCTGATGCTACTTAAAAAAATCCAGAGGTTCTTGGCTAAAGGGGTTTGCTCTTCCACTCAGGGTCATATTTAACTGCTAAATTTGGAATCAGGAAGAAACTCTTTCTCTTAGGTCAGACAGTCAAGTTATGCTGTGGGATGAGGTGTCTGTCTCTAGTATGGAAATGGTCCTTTTCCTGGTATTTTCTGAGCACTTGTTATCTTACTCAGTGGCTCTCACCCATTTTTTGGATTCAGGGTACCTCTCTAACTTTGGCAACACCCTTATTGAGAACCACCATTTTACTGCCTCAATTTGCTCTCCTGTTTCTTAACTGGGGTAATACTACTGCTGTGGCCAGGTGGAACTGCTCCATGTGCCCTGTGCAGAGCCAGGCAGGGAAGGGCTGTGGTAGAAGTGCGGGCTCCTTAATCACAGGAGTACTCAGTCCTGCTGCAGCCCTACTAGGTCTGACCCTGATGCTTCTAGAAATCGCACCCAGATTGCGATTCACTGAATTAACTACTTTCCTATCTTTGAGATGGCAGAGTGTTCATTCTTTTATTTCTTTAGGAGAGCAAAATATTCATTTTGTATTTGATTTGATTTTTTTGCTGTCATTCTTGTTAGACCGGCTATGTTGTTTTCTCTCCAGTTAATGCCAAACTTCATTGTCTTATGATGCTTAGTTTAATAACTTCATCTTTGTAGGCCTGCTGCATTTTAAAGTGGTAATCTTTCAACTCTTACTCCTTTAAAATATTATTTCGAACGTGTAATTATTAGTAGGGCTGTGTGAAATGGCAGCATCTATTTTGACCAGCCTTTCGATGCATCAATGGAACAATGTTCTGTTTTGATTTTGTTTTGATTCGAAATCGCTGTTCTGTCAAAACAACTTTGCTGTTTTGACACTATTTCAATGTTTTGCCTATAGGTTATAACGGGGAAGCTTGAAACAACCTATAACTTTGTCATTTCTGGCCTAATTTGGTTGAAACCTGCAGGAATGGTAGCCCCTTCTGAGGGCATGAAGCCTGCCAAGTTTCAAAGAGATAGGTGCAGGGAATTCGGGGAAACTGCACCCCAGAGCCTTGAAAAGCAAAACTCATGTCACGTATATGTGTTAAGCCAAAGCGGGATCAAAACTGCAGGCATGCTAGTCCCTGCTGAGGCCACAAAGCCTGCCAAGTTTTCAGGAGTTAGGTGCAGGGGTTTGGGGGAAACTGTACCTCAAGCTGCGGACAAGCAAAACTGGTGACATGGGTGACACTGTTAAGGTGCAGCAGGGTGAAAGCTGCGGGCCTGCTAGCCCCTGCTGAGGCCACAATGCCTGCCAGCTGTCAAGGAGATAGGTGAAGGAGCTTCTGGGGTCTTGTACCTCTAGCTGCTGACAGGTAAAACTCATGTCATGGGTGCTTATGGGACTGTGTCTGTCTTGGGGAAGAGGGGGGTGAAAACTGCAGGCCTGCTGGGCCCTACTGCAGCCATGAAGCCTGCCATCTGTTAAGGAGATAGGTGCAGGGGGGGGTCTTGGGCCCTGTACCCCTAGCTTCTGACAGACAGAACTCCTGACATTCTGTTTTTCCATCCCTCCTCCAGACCCTTGAGGTTGGAAGGGACCCCAGGGAAGGATGCCAGTCACTGGCCAGCTAAATAGTCAATAATGGAAGCACTCCTTCCCCTTTTCCCCCTTCTTCCCCCTCCCTCTCCCTACTTTAGTTTCTCTTTCCCTCCAGGTATTGAAGGCAATTGAAGGCAAGCTCTGCTTCAGCCTCAAAAGTTGAAACGTTTCTCAAAAATTTTGAAATGTTTCAATGTGTCTCATTTCGTTTTGAGCCTGTTTTGATGATTCCTGTTTTGTTTTGATTTCCCTGTTTTGATCTTGAAATGAGTTGAAACAAAACTGGTGGCGAACTTCCGCACAGCCCTAATTATTAGGTACGTTTAGCAGAACATTCTTGGGGGTGTTGGCATTTGTGCCCTAGAATAGAGTAGCAACAGTATTTTTAAGGATTGATGTGGGTGATTGGGGCACTTTGCTTTTGTCTAAGGGGTGGGTCTTGAAGCGTTCCTTGTGGGTTGTGCTTTTTTATTTGAAAGAGGTTCCTAAATCCAAATTCAGACACTTTCCCAGTGGAAAACAAATTGCCAGTCTCTTCCTCATTAACTTGATAGCTGAATTAGTGGTGCTTTGAAATGCTCTCTCTTCTGTCATTGTACACAATTAATGCAGTAAAAGAAATGAGTGTTTGCATAAAAGCTTAATATGAAACTTAAAAACAGAATTTTGCCTTTCTTGTATTCTCTGTATTTGATGTACGTACAACTTGTTTTTATTTCTTTAAAAATCCTAAAACAGTTATTGTGAAAAGTTTTGTTCATGTGATTTTGAAAGTACATAGTAAAAATAAAATGATTGTGAGCTGTGCTTGAATTTCTAACATTAATATTAGTCTGTTGGATAATAAGAAAGTAGAGCTGGAAGGGACCTCACAAAGTTGTGTAGTTTAGCCCTCTTGCTTAAGTCAGGATCATCCGCAACTAAACCTTCTCAGTCAAATGTCTGTCCAGCCTGCCCTTGTGGAATCCCCATCCCTGGAAACTTTTATAGTTGGAAAATTCGTCCTAACCTCCAGCCTAAATTTCCTCTGCTGCATTTCGAAGCCATTGTTCGTAGTCTTGTCTCCTGTGACTACAGAGAAAAGCCCATCTCCATCCTCTCTATAATCACCCTTCAGGTGTTTGAAGAAGACTTACCAAATCTCCACTTGATCTTCTCTTCTTCAGACTAAATAACCCTAGTTCATTCAGCCTTTCCTCAGAAATTTTCCTTCCCAGACCTCTAATAATTTTTCATTCTCTTGGACTCTTAACAATCTTTGTCCACAACCTTCTTGAAGTTTAGGGCCCGAAAATGGACAGTACTCCAGGTGAGTCTTCTAGTGCTGATTTAGACTCCCCTTCATTTGCAAGTGATACTGTGTTAAAATAGCCCAGCATACTGTTGCTCTTTTTTGCAACCAAAGCACACTGTTGTCTTATATTCAGCTAATGGTATCTTGCATTGTTTCTCAGACTTTTGGAACCTGGGACATTACTTTTCCCCTGGATTAAATTTGGTGCCATGCTTCACTCTTTTACATCCAAAAACTGTCTTTAAATATGTAACACATTCCATTCCCTTGCCAGAGGAAATAATACCACTGCTGAGATGTACAGCTTAAAAAAATTACCCCAAATGTCTTTCTATAAGCAAAGGACTCATCTTTCTACCAGAGGTTCTCAACCTTTTTATCTTTTGCAGCAGCCCAGTTGAACATCACTGTGATAGATTTAAATTCAGATGTGATATGGTGTGTGGCCTTGAGTCTAAAAAAGTTGAGAATAGGTGATCTAGCTGGTGACACTTAAGGGCAGGGCTTCACCTTGCTGTGTCTGCTGAGTCTGTTGTGGGGTTTTACCTGCTAGTGAGCATCCCCACAGCAACTCCTGCTGATACTGGGAGCATAGAAGACATGGAGAAATTAAAGTATGGGCCTGCTGGTCAGGGGCGCTGGCACAGGTGCTGTCTGGGGCAGGGAGGGTACTAGTGGTGATGGCAGTTCCTAGAGGAATAGCTGCAGGTGTTGCTGGAGGAATAGCTGGGGGAGACCCAGGGTACCAGAGAAGGGACATTTACGTCCTCACACGGGGATCTGGTGTCACAGCAGTGTGGTGTGGCACACACTTTGGGAATCACTGGTATATTGTAACCCCCAGGTTCTCTGCATCACTACAGCTTAGCCTAGTGGTCTCCAAGCTTTTTATGGTGAAGATCAGTTTTTGGAAGTACAGGGCACCCCAGGATCTACTTCCCCTGCGCCCCACCCCCCGATGGCTGGGTTGTGTCCCGGTGGGCAAGAGAGCAAGGCTCAGCTGAAAGAAAATGTAGAAATAAGTTTATAACAGTATATTTAAGTTATATACAGCTGAGATCAAATGCTTAATGTACATAACTATACACTTTCCCTATTTACTGCCTCTTAGTGTGACACTTGTGACTGCACATTATCTGCTAGTGTCTTGTAGTTTGGGTTGTAGTTTGAAACAGCTAGTCAGATGCAGTCCTCCCGATGGACATCTGTGAGGTGGGCGTGATACTAGGACTTGATTTTCTTCATTTGTGAGAATGCCACCTTACATAGATGGGTGGAACCAAAGTAAGCTGTTTTTAAAGCACAGTTCAGTAGAAAGGGTTACTTTTCTTGGTTTACTAGTCCCCAGAAATGACTGTCCCTTGATCTGGCTTTTAGCTCAATGTCACTTTGCGTGATAAATATCTCCGTATCCATTCCACTACTTCATAAATCAAACACCTGATGGAATATTGCAGCCAAACCACCAATGTCTACTGGTAGGAATGGATTTGAGATACACATGCAATTTGGCTCCATCACATCTAATTCTTGAAATCACTTGCTGAATTCCTCTGCTAATTTGGTCAGGTTTGCACAGAACTTTTCTGGGTGAAACCATTTTTCTTTGTCTTCAATTTTTTTCTAGTATTGTCTCCAGACATGGGAAGTGCTGGAATATTTTATCTTTTAACTGAGAGGACCACAGACCCAGTTTCAATTTTAATGCATTCACTGCACTGATCGTATGTGATAAGTCTTTGTCCTTTCCCTGCAGTTTGCAGTTCGGCTTGTTCAATTTGGACATTATGTCTGTAAGTAAGCCAAAGTCTAGCAGCCATGCATTATTTGACGGGTCATTGCACACTTCATTTCTTGATTGTAGAAAAGTAATGATTTTGGCATTTAGATCCAAAAATCTTTGTACAACCTTCCACCTGCTTAACCATCTCACATCAGCATGGAGGAGCAGCTCACTCTAAGCAGCATCCACTTCATCAAGGATTTAAACAGGCAGTGCTGAAGGACTCTTGCTTGAATCAAGTTTACAGTTCTGACAGTGACTTTCATTACATGTGAAAAGTCCATAACTTTACTTTCCAGTGCTTGCTGGTAGATTATACAGTGATAATTCACAAAAGGAGGAAAATCAGGACCATTTCTGCAAAATGCAACAAAGCCTGCTTCTGCACCAAGCATGGTAGATGCACCGTCTGTTGTGATTGAAACAAGTTTCTTGATTGATTGATTGTTTTTCTCAAGGACGTACTTTCTGAATTCCTTATAGATATCTTCACCTCTTGTTCTCTCTTTAAGGGGCAGAACAGTCAGAAAGTCCTCTTTAATTGTCGCATCCGTAAAAACCATGCAAACAAAAGCAATTGCCTGTACTGTGTTCGTCATGTCAGCTGATTCATTGAACTGCAGTGAAAAGCATTTGCAGTCATTCAGGTCCTGGTGTAGTTGCTGAAAGACATCTTCAGACAAAGATTCCATCCATTTTGCTACTGTGGAAGCACCAAGTGATGTGCTCTGGATTGTCGTCATTATTTCTTCCTCTTATTTAAAGACTTTAAAAACAATCTGCTGCCACAGTCGTTGCCTCTTTAAATATTTCTTCATCTGTGAACAATTTCTTACATTTTGTCATCGCGTGGGAAACATGAAACGATGCTTTATTAGAGGTCTTCCCTTTTGCTGTTGGTTTAGCAAAAAATAATGACCTTTCAAAGCGGCCTTCAATTCGCTGCCTTTCTTTGCACAAAGCGTGCTATTCAAGGGGAAACTGTCCTTGAATTTGCTATGCATTGTTGTGTGGTGTCTTTCTAAATTTCCCTTTTTACGTATTGATATAGTTGCGTGACATGCACTTAGGTTTTAGCATTGTGAACAGAAATTCATTTTCCCATTCCAAATGGAAGTTGTAGGTTTTTGATTCCTTTTTAGATGGCCCCAGTTTGTCACTCATTGTTAATGATAGCTAGCTAGGTATGTGTTTTGTTTTTTTTTATTACTATAAAAAGAGAAACAGGAGAGTACTAGTTACTATTGTAATCTGCTCCATAGGAAATACTGAGCAACCGACATTCTACACACAAGCTTGTTTCTTTTTTTCAATTCTGCACTTGCCTAGAGCATACGGGCTACAGATTGCAGCTCTGCCCTGGCCCACTGCCATCCCAAGTTCCCAGTTGCTCAAGAGCAGCCCCCTGAAGGGGAAGTGGGTAGGGCCACAGAGAAACTGCCAGGGGCTCTGGGTGGTTGTTGCAGCAGGGGGAGAGGGGCACACATGCAGCCAGGATTGTATCCTGGATCCCATGTCTGCCCAAGGAGCTGCTCAACCCTTCTGTGCTCCCGGTTGTCCCAGGGGCGCATGGGGGGGGGGGCAGCCTGGCAGAGGCCACAGGGGCCTGTGTTCCCCCCCCACCTGTGCTTGGGGTGCAACAGGCAGCCTGCAGCAGCAGCTGCCTCCATCCTGAGCACAGGGGGGGGCGCAGGCCCCCAAGATCACTCTGCCCAGTGGAAGAAACCCCCCCTCCCCACATGCCTCTGGATGACCAGATCTTCCCAGACCCAGTTGGGCTGGGGCCCGATCCCACTTGTGTGCCTCTGATTTGCTGAACTGTACCCACCCAACAGCTGGATGCGTGTGGCATTGGGCCTAGACCTGGCTGCGACTGTGGTCTGGGGCGGGGCTCCAGCTGCTGGGCGCACCCCAGTGGAGGCTGTGGGGGCCTGTGCCCCTCCCACCTGTGCTTTGGGTGGAGGTGGCTGCTGCTGCCTGCCCACTGTGCCCAGAGTAGAGGTAGGGGGTGGGGGGCACAGGCCCCTGAGGTCTTTGGAGCACAGGTGGGGATGTTACAATAATTACCAATTAGCTCAAATGATGAGTGAGACCTTATGAGGGAGAGAAGATAAGATGCTGTGTTTATTGATTATAATAGTCAAAAGAGCTCATACATGCACACACACACAATCCCACTTGTAATCACTCTGCAGATAGTATAGTTACTGAAGTCCATTCCTCAATGCTACACTCAGGTGGGCAACGTAGTGAACCTGGGAGATGAGGAATGGGGTGTCTGTGTTCCAGTGAAGTTTCAGAATGTCCCATCTCTTGCTCCTAAGTTCCTCTCCTTTATAGGGGTTATCAGGTTGGTGTTGGGTGACTGATCTGTCTTTTCTGATTCTTTGTTTGAAATTAGTACTTTTCAATCCTGACAAGCAGTTAGACCCATGCATCATTTCCTTTAGGTATTGCTGTTCAATCACTGTTTACAACATTCTTCCATTATCACTGGTGTCGGCTTTGTCCAGAGTCTCTAGCTTTGAGATGTTGCAGACCTTGTCTTCAGTCTTGTCTTTTCTGTCCATCTTTATTCTTTGCCTGGTACAGACTGGATTCTGAACTGAACTTTTCAGCCTCTTAGTATAGCTCACCATTGGGTAACACACAGCTTATTTCTGCTCTTACCAATCACTTCATATTCGTTCATCCATACATTCAAGTATCATAAAAAAAAATACTTGTTTTGCTATATAAAAATGCAATGACAACATATAAAAGTACAATAACAAGCTTAATTTATAATAGCAAACTTAAAATCGCTACGGAGGAGGGCACACAACCCTGAGCCCTATGGAGCACAGGTGGGGGGGCACATCCCATAGGGCTCTGGAGCACAGGTGGGGGGGGTAGGGCCCCCGAGGCCTCTGCTGGGCTGTGACCAGTGGTGAAAGCCCGCCCTGCTATGGGACCCTGGGCTGCAGAGAGTCCCAGGCCTAAGCCTGACCTTTATCCTACTTCTGTGCCACTGCTGGGTTGCACTGAGCTGGGGCCTGTGGGGGTTGGGGTTCCCACTGCTCGGCGCAGCCTGGCAGAGACCTCAGGGGCCCATGCCTCTGCATTTGTGCTATAGATGCAGCAGGCCTCATCCTGGATCACAGGTGGTGGGGGGCACAGGTCCCTGGGTCCTCTGCCGGGCTGTGCCCAGTGGTGGGAGCCCCCTCTCCCTGGGCCCCAGAGTCCTAGCTGGGCTGGGACTGATGTCATGTTCCTCTGGCCACTGGATGGGCGTGGCTTGGCACAGCCCAGCTATGGCACAAAGTGGGATCAGGCCCAGGCTTGGCTGGTCCTGGGACTCTGTGGCACAGGGGTTTGTGGGGGGTGGAAGCTCTTGCCACTGGGCGCAGTCTGCTGGAGGCCCTGGGGACCTGTGCTCCGGGGTGAGGTAGCTGCTGCTGTGGGCTGCCCCTGCACCTTCCCTCCCTTACAGATTGACTTCCTGGGCCTGGGGGTGCTTGGTATGTGTGTGCACATGCACATGAGCCCAGCTATCCCCCCAGCCCAGGATCAACCCAAAGAGGCTCTGGGGTTTATCAGTAGATCAGGAACCTCGGGTTGGTGACCACTGGCCTAGCCAGTTGTTCCCCAATTTGTGTCTTTGCATGCAGTTATTTCATCCCAAGTGCAGAACTTTATACTTGTCCTTGTTGAATTTCATCTGGATTGTGGGTCACTTTTCCAGTCTGTCCAGGTCATTCTGGATCCCAGCCTTGCCTCCAGTGTCTGCAGCCCTGCCCATCGTGATGTCAACTGCAAATTTGCAAAGTGTGCACTAAATCCCATCAGCCCAATCATTAATAAGATGTTGAAGAACACCACATCCAGGGCAGGTCCCTGAAAAGCCCCATGTGATACCTCTGTCCATCTAGATAGTGAATAAAATGATCCAGCCAGTTTCCTATCCACTGTACAATACTTCTACCTAGTCCAGGCGTGGGTAAAACATGGCCCAGGGGCCGGATGCAGCCGACCAGGCTGTTCTATCCGGCCCGCGGGGCCACTAAAAAATTTAGAAAATTAATATTTATCTTCCCCTGGCTGCCTGTTATGTGGCTCTCAATGGCTTGCCAAAACTCAGTAAGCAGCCCTCTGCCCAAAATAATTGCCCACCCCAATGTAGTCTGTATTTCCTTAGTCTCCTATGACATTTTCATTAACAAGCTATGTCAGAAGTCTTGATAAAGTCAAAGTGTATTACACCCATTCGCGCTTGTTTTTCCCCCTGCCCCCAACTTTCATTATAGAAGGAAATCAGACTTGCTCTTGAAGAATATATTGGGTCTTCCTGATCACCTTGTTTTCATGAAGGTGCTTCACTGTAGGTCCATTAAGGACCTGTTTCATGATCTTACCAGGTATCCAGATCAGATATAGAGGTGTATAATTCCCTGGATTTTCTTTCTTTCCTTTGTTAAAGATGAGCACTATATTTGCCCTTTTCCAGTCACCCAACCTCCCTGAGTTCCCAAAGAGGAAAGCTAGTAGCTCTGAAATGGTCAGCCAATTCCTTCAATGCCCTCGTGCAGTGGTTCTCAACCTTTTTTGTACCCAGATCCATCTGTAAACATTCATGACCAGTCCTGACTGAATGCCCCTTGCACCTGATCCTCTGCTCCAGCCCCCAGCCTCTCCTTCCCAAGTGTGTGAGGCAGGGAGTGGGTGTGTGGGGCATGATAGGGTGTGTTTGGGGCATAGGGGGCCCCAAGCAGCCCTTGAAGGTGGTCCCTGTCTATTCAGGCAGGGACAAGCCTGAGCCTGTTTACCTACATAGCTCATCTATTTATGTCTTCACCCCTTGCTTAAATCTTGGAACCTCTTGGCATTCTTCAAAAGATTTGACAGCATCTCAGCATGCCCTGGCACCCTGGTTAAAAATGCACTGGGCTGTCTGACTCCTTCCCTGTCTTTGTTACCAATTATGCTTGTCAGCTGTTAGCTAGCTGCCCTTGTTTGTGAAGACTGCAGTAAATATGGCGTTACAGGTTTCCCTTGCTAACCATGGTTTGTGCCAGTCACAGTTTTGACTATCTGCAGTTAATATTCTATATACCATTTTGCCTACCATGGTATACAGTTTTGAGTAACCACAGCTTTCTGTGGCTACTTGTGGGCAGAGGGAGGGAAAAAAAATTGTGTGGGCTGAGCTTGGGCCCTGGCTGGGCTGGGGTCTGAGGCGGTTGGAGCCCAGTGTCTCCTCCAGAGGTCCCAGGGAGCCAAGGAATGGAGGGGGTGTGGTGTGTGGCACGTGGACTCCCAGTTTTGTACAGGGCAGGGGCAGGTCGCTGCTGGGCTCAGCTTCCGTTCTCTGTGTCCATGCCTCACTGCTGGAGTTGCCCTACCTGCGCTGGCAGGGAACAACAGGCCTGCTCACTGCTGTGCCCTGCTTCCTTCCCCTGTGACCTGGCATGGCAGGCAGCAGAGAAACTGTGCGGGGATCTCCTTGCCCACTGCTGCTTGCCCTGCGCTACCCCAGTGATGTGCCTCCTGCACCTGCCACTGGTTTGAGGGATGCAGCTCTGCGCTGCTGCCCTCAGTGCAGCCCCATGTGCAGGAGGCATGTTGCCAGAGCAGCATGCGGCAAGCAGCAGCAGGCAAGGAGATCCCCATGTGGCTTCTCTGCTCCCTGCCGGGCCGGGTCATGGGTCAGTCTATTATTTTTATAAAAATTTATCCTTGACACACTCCAAGAATTTGCTGTACTGCTTGTGCATTACTATTTCCCTCATGGCATATATCCTGATAATTAAAGAGTTCAACAGGATCCAGGCACTGTGATTTGGAAGTTTCCATCAATTTCTAAGGTGACCAGAAGATACTTGCTAGAACTTGGAAAGAAGTTATTTTGGGATCAGCCAGCTACAGGAGCGTGTGCAGATGTACACAAATACTCAACAGGGCATAAAACGGCATATGTTTGTTCATATGCGTAGCAGGCTGTTCCTTCATTAGACTGGCCATGGAGTCAGTTTCCTCATAGGGTGCATCTAGGCGAGCACACACGTACGTCTTATAGCATCTCAACCTCTGAGATGCTGCAAGAGGCACATGCTGGAACTAAAAACATTCCCTGCACTGTAAATTTGTAGCGCAGGCACAATATTAGACCCCTGGATATAAGGGTCAAAAAAATACCCAGGGGGAAAATGTGGACCATACCCTGAGGCAACCAGAGGCTTGGTCATCCACAGAGATGCTCTGGTAGCTAGCCAGAGCATTTCTGTGGCTGACCCTTACCCACGTGCTGAAGCATGCTGCCTGCTTGTGTGGGGCATGCAGCAATGCAGACTGCAAGGGTCTGGACCCAGCTTTGCGCCAGGTAAGTAGGCATTTGGCAGGGCTGAAGGAGGGGGGGAGGGGACCATGGGGGAGAGCCCACCCAGTTCCAGCCCCTGCCCCTGCTCGTTCCCCCACCCCTCTTCATTCCATTGCTTTCCACTCACTGTCCTGCCAGGTCCGAGCCCCCCACACTCGCTCACTGGCTGTAGCGGCAGCGGTCAGGGCTTCATAGTCTCTCGAGGGACCTGGAGATGAGCAGGAGAATGTCTCCAGCTCATTTCCAGGAGCTTGTCTCTGGCCTCCTGCTCGTTCCACTGCTCATCTTTGGTCTGGGACTGGAGATGTGCCCCTGGAGATGAGCTGGAGACTTCCCCAGCTGTCTCCAGCCTCCTGCTTGTTCTGCTCATTGGCAGTCCATGTGTGGTGGAGGAGTTGGCTCTGCTCTGTGTAGAACAGTGGACCCACCCCTCCTAAGCAGCTCCCACACCTACCCACACACTGATCTGCATCCCCTGACATTCCTCCACACACCCCCCTAAATCCCCCCATTCCTTTTCCTACCCTCCTCCTTCAAACCCCACAACCCCCACATTGCACACCCATCATATGATAAGGAAACCAAAAGCAAACATTAAAACATATAGATATTTAAGATGTATTTTATTATGATGCTAGAGACACTGGTAGGCTTCCAGATTGCTTTAACATTGTAAATATAGCAACAAAACATTGTCCATCTGATCAGTCCCTCTCTTTGTCTTGTTCTAACTGTGGAAGAACATGGATTTTGGGATATTTTAAGAAGTGAATTTGGGATGCTGCTTCAGCAGTCCATTTGGCACAAGGGTTAGTGTCGCCAGATGCTAATTGCCCAGGCCCCCATGTTGCCCAGGCAACATTTAAATACCATGGGCCTTAACATCCACATGGCTAAGTAGTAGCCCCTTTTGTATGGGGGCTAATGGGTGTATGTTATAACAAAACACCCCAGAAGCTCCTGAGGGCAAGTAGTCCTGAGCTGCTGGCCAGGGCTGGTTTTTATATTGCTGGGCTTTAAATTCCCCTGACTGCAGATCCACATAGAGCCAGGCAGGGTTATTATGCCCCAAGTGGCACAATTTATTTCACAGCAAAGTGCTCATGTCTGGGTATGTATGCTCAGGCAAAAAGCCCCAGCTCAAATTTGCACTGCTTCTATTTGAGCTGCTGCAAGCTGACTTGCTTTCTTGTGTGAACACATTCATAAAGTCCAGTCTGCTTTTAGTTTTAATACATTTATTCCACCGAGGAGCGCTTGTCCACACAGCACACAAGGTAAGCAACAGAGATGTGCGTTTTCCAGAAAATTTTCCAATGCCCTAAATAGAGCACAATCTGATTTAGCATGTTTATTTGACTTATATTTAGTAAGCAAAACTAAAAAAGTACCCCATGTTTGTTTTATATCCCAATAGTCACAAGTATTTCAATTGAAAATACATGATTGGGAAGAAAAATAAATACAGCACACATAATGTGGTTTAAATGTTATATTCAAACAAATGCAAAGCTTTATGTGAAAAGAAATTTTTTATTGGAATTCTTGTAAAAATGTAAACACAATACACAATAGCATGTACTCTCTTACATTGTTTTGTTTAAAGTTTAAGAAAAAAAACTGAAGGCACTGAACTGTTGAGACAGTAATTTTAGCACACCCAAAGAACTGTGCATGATGTGCCATGGTTGTCCACTCATCTACTTCCAATGGTTTAATCTCCTCCACTGAAGTCAGTGCAGCACCTCCATTGTCACTGTCCCTACCTGTAGAATCACTTGCACTACTTATTAGTTCCAGTTCAGAATTAGATTAAGGCGAATCTGATTCAGAATGACTGGAACTGCGTTGTCTTTTGGTAAAGGATGGTTTTACCTATGTGTTTATGGGCAAGGGCAACTTATCATCATACTGCATCTTCACTAATTGTGCTTCTGACTGATTCTCCACAAGCAAGAGATTTTGAGAAATAGAAACAAGCTTCGTTAGTCTGTTCCTCTTTTTTGTCTTGATTGAGCTGAAAGCCTTCTAGTTCTGTTCACAAGAAGCTACTGTTGGTGGAACACTTAGGGTCCTTAAAGCAATCCTGGTCAACAGTCGTGTGTTACAGTATCCCTTCCACGATGTGAGACGAGACATGTTCTCTGCTGCCTGCCAAATGCTGTCTTTTCTCCAAAGTTTTTTTTTGCACAATACTCAGCAATGTCTGCCATCCTGGCAATTTCATCAATGTTGGGGACATTCTTAGCTACTTCCATAATTGTATTGAGGGCAGTAGATAATTCATCTTCTGATAAATGTTGTCCTCTGTGTTGAGGATCCAAAAGTTTTGCTGCCAGATGAACTGGAAGACAGCAAAACTCCTATCCCTTAGTAAACATTTATTTTACTACTACTACTTTAGATAGAGGTGAAGATAGCAAAAGCTCAATTAGATTTTCATTCAGTTGTCTGAATATCTTGGAATATTTGAAAGGCTTGGTGTATCTCCTTCAAGTTTATTGATAGCCACTGAAACTGGTAGTAGCAAATTGAATGCTCCTTAAACTCAAATTTAGAACACACTGTTGTCAAGGATCTGCTTCTGAATCTTAATGGGAATAATCTGGGATACTGTGTCATCTATTGAAGCACAGTGCAAACAGTTCTTTGTGCGCGGCAAACTATGTAAGCACTTTGTAGCCGAGCCCCATCCAGTTTCTCCTGGCAATACAAGTGCACTTTCCTTCCCCTGCTTCTCTTTCTGTAATTTATTCAAAGTCTGATTAGCAACATGGTGGTTGAATACCTTCACAAGCACTTTGCAGTTTGACAATATTGTCTTAATTGTATTTACATGTACTATGTCTTTTGCCAGAAGATTCACCCTATTTGAGCAAGACAGCCCAATACTATTAAATGAGGATACTTTGCCTTAGAATTCGCCATGCAGCTTTCAGGTTCCTTGCATGATCCATTAAAAGGG
Source organism: Caiman crocodilus (assembly GCA_030014935.1). NCBI lineage: Eukaryota > Metazoa > Chordata > Crocodylia > Alligatoridae > Caiman > Caiman crocodilus. Next base: position 1,199,008 of record JAGPOW010000955.1, read on the forward strand.
CTTGTACCCTGGAGGGACCTGCACTTTCAATCTCTTCACTCAGTAATTCGGCTGTGTATTCCCCTGTATGATGAGGAGGTTTGGTAGCAATTGCTTTCAGGAATATTGGTTCAGGTGTTGCTAACATAATGTTCAATAAAATATTTCCTTGTATATCAGTCCATCCATCTGACATCAGAGTCACTGATTCTGCTTGACCAATACTTTGAATAACCATTGTTTGAACTCTATCATACTCTGTATTGAAGAGAGAATGTGATAAGTGATAATGTGATCGTAACTTATATGATGGGCAAATTAGTTTGTAATATTCCTTCCAGATTTGATTTAAAGTTATGGAAAGAGGTGTACCACTTGCAAATATAGCTTGAGGTAATGTCTCATCTGCTTTTTCTTGATCTTCTTTTGACACTTTGTCCACAAAGCTTGATAAAAAAAAAAGTTTGACTCTTGAATAGCTACTTATGGTGGATCGCAAATCTGGTGACAGTGGTCTTGAAAGTGAGGATCCGGCTTCCTCTTCCCCCAGACCTGGCAGCTCAACATTTTCATTTTCCATTTTTTGCAAATCTTCTGTTTCACTTGAGCTACCAAGTTCCTGGAACAAAAGGGAGAATATTTTTATTTCAGCCTATTCTAGTCTGGCCTCATTCATCGAAAGGAGAAGGTGAAGCACCAAGGAGCTGGCTTTGGGGCCGCCCCCCCCCCCCCCGCCCACACGACCAACCGGTGCGCGTGGGGTGGTGGGGTGGGGGGCTCATTGTGCTGCTCAGTTGCTGTGGGACTGCAGAGCCAAAGGGAAGTATAGTCTGGCCTCTGTCATTAGCCAGAGGACTAAGCTTGCTCTGCTGGGTTGAAATAGTTAACTATTTATCTATTAGGTGATTAAAAAAAATTATATTGTTAAGACTAAGCTACTTTGGGTGCTTAGTGCAAGCAGAAAAGCAGAATACAAATATTTTAAATAAATAAAAGTCTAGAGTTGCAGTTGCATTAACAACTTTTAAAATTATAATGATGTTTTAGAACAATATAGTTGCTAGTCTATACTGTGTTGTTTAACACATTCATTTGTTTACTTACATAGGATTCCTGAAGTAGGCTTCTCAGATGATATTCCAGCACTTCAGTGTGTTAGCTTTCTGTATACACCTTGTAGTCTTTCAGGACAGTTTCTACATCCTTGTTGCATTGTTAGTGCCCTGCCCACAATATTTACACCTACCAACTCCCTTCCTTCCTTCCTTCCGCTTTGGACGTTTCGGACCAGGCTCGCTTGGAGCTGCGTGGGGCGATCCTGAGCGTAAGACTCCCCGGCTTCCTATCTCTTTTCTTTCTTCACTCTCGCCTATCTAAAGGTCTCTAGCTTCTGTTGATTTCACTTTCTGACTCTTTTCTTGCTTTTTGGCAGCTTTTTTTTCTTACTTTTCGCTCTTCTCTCTCCCCTCTCCCTCTGCTTCTGGTTTCTTTGTCTGCAAGTTGCTTCTCGCAGCCTTCTCTTTTACAGTCTCTTTCCCTTTCTTTCTCTTTTTTCTGTTTGCTATTTGCGGGGAGTTACCTTTTCCGCTAGCCTGCCTTCCAGAGGTGCTCTTAATTACCCCTCCATCACCCCCTCACCCCTTTGTTTTTTGTTTTACCCCTCCTCCTCCCCCAACCCCTTGTTGTTATCTCCCTCCACCCTCCTCCCCCTCTGGGGGGAGGTCTCTTATCATTTGCCGCTTGAGGGGT
>JAGPOW010000955.1:1200835-1226350 GCA_030014935.1 Caiman crocodilus
GCTGCGAGACCGAGCCACTCCTCCTGGAAGCTGTGGTGGGACGTGGGCAAGGTACAGATCCGAGCCTTTTGCCAGCAGTACACCCAGCTGGCCACGGACAAGATGCGCCGGCGTATCCGGGAATTGGAGGAAGACATGGCGGAGCTCAAGGCTGCTCTACTGGCAGCGACACGGCCCTGAGCGAGAGCCTGTGATTCCGCAGGAAATGCCTGCGCGACTTGGCAGAGAGCATGGCCCGCGGTGCAAGGATCCATACCCACTGTCAGGAGCTGGTGGAAACTGACACCCCGACCCGCTTCTTTTTCAGCCTGGAGCGGTGCAGGGCAACAAGCAAAGTCTTGGATCATCTCAGGACTCCCGAGGGCCAGGTACTTACAGAGCCTGGCGAAATACGCGAGCGTGCCGTCGCTTTCTATCGTGACCTGTTTGCGGCCGAGCCGGTGTGCCCTGAGACCACGCGGGAACTCCACGAGGGCCTACCATGTCTGAATGCCCTGGAGGCCAGAGAGCTTGAGCGGAACTTGTCCCTGGAAGAGCTGGCAGCCACCACGGCCGGCCTCGCCTCCGGCAAAGCCCCAGGCCTCGATGGGTTGCCTGCCGAGTTTTACAAGACCTTCTGGCCTCTCCTCAGCCCCAGCCTCCTGCGCGTTTTCCAGGAGAGCCTCGCCGATAAGGTCTTGCCAACCAGCTGCCGCCAAGCAGTGCTGACCCTGCTGCCCAAGAAGGGAGACCTCGGCTACAGTAAGAACTGGTGGCCGGTCTCCCTGCTGTGTGCGGACTATAAGGTTCTGGCCAAAGCGCTGACCACCCACCTCCGCGCAGTCATGGCCTCTCTCACCGGGCCCGAGCAGAGCTACTGCGTGCTGGGCAGGACCATTCTGGACAACCTGTTCCTGCTGCGTGACTTACTTATGGCTAGCGAGCTCTTTGGCCTCGACGTCAGCCTCATCTCTGTAGACCAGGAGAAGGCCTTTGACTGAGTGGGCCACGCCTACCTTTTCCAGACTCTGGAGGCCTTTGGCTTTGGGCCTCTCTTCACCGGGACCCTCCAGGTCTTGTACCAGGACATTTCCAGCCTGCTCAAGGTGAATGGCGTGCTTTGCGCTCCCTTCCCCGCACGCAGGGGCATTAGTCAGGGGTGTCCGCTGTTGGGCATGCTCTGTGCCCTGGCCATTGAGCCGCTGAGGCACCGCCTGAGTGGTGGCCCTGCTATCGACCACAGGCCTGTCCGCTGGCCCTCCTCTCCGGCTGTTGACATGTGCAGGTAACGTCACCGTCTTTCTCAACACCCAGGGAGACGTGTGGGCCCTGGCAGATTGCCAGCGTACCTATGAGCGCGCCTCGTCTGCCTGTATCTACTGGGCCAAGAGCGACGCTCTGCTGCTTGGCGCATGGACTGGCACGCCCCCCCGGATCTGCTGGGGGGCCTGGCCTGGCGCCACGAGGGCCTCAAGGTCTTGGGCGTGTTCCTGGGGCCACCGACCTTCATGGCGTGCAACTGGGATGATCTCGAGGAGGGGGTGGAGGCCCGCCTGCGACAGTGGCGCTGGTGCCTGCCCAGCCTTTCCTACAGGGGGCGCATCCTCATCTTCAACAACCTGGCAGCAGCGACCTTGTGGCACCGGTGCACCGTGCTCGACCCCCCACCGGATCTGCTTGAGAGGATCCAGCGCAACCTGGTGGACTTTTTCTGGGACGGGCGCCACTGGCTCCCATGAGCTGTTCTTCATCTACCTGTCACTGAGGGGGGCCAGGGTCTGGTTGATCTGGTGAGCAGGGTGGCGGCCTTCCACCTGCAGGCCCTTCAGCGACTGCTCTATAGCGAGGAGCACCTGCCCTGGCAACAACTGGCGTGCCGGTTCCTTCAGAGGGTCGGCACCCTTGGCTTCGACCGGAAGTTCTTTCTGCTGACCCCCACGCTCCTGAACTGGGCGGTGCTTCCATCCTTTTACCGCAGTATGGTACGAGCCTGGCAGGCCACCTTCCCCCTTCAGCCTCGAACCCGGACTCTGTGTTTCCCGCAGCTGAGAGAGCCTCTGGTTCATAACTTGGCCCTGTCGTGCTCTGTGCTGAGCCTGGCCTCTGCCAGCCTCATGGCCACCCTCATCCAGGCACGTGTCCTCTGCCTGCACCATCTCCTCAATCTCGCTCGGTCAGCCTGGCTCTCGCCCGAGGAGCTGGCCACACGGCTGGACATGTGCTCCGTCTGTGCCATGGGTCATCTCCTGCGTGACATCTGCGCCGCCCTCCTGCTGGCGGCGGCGGTTGTCTTGGACGAACATCTCTGGGCGCGCTGGATCCTGCAGGCCACGGATGCTGTGAGAGGGGCTTTCCCTCTGCTGCCAGTCACCCCAGCTGTGGCCGCAGAGTCGGCCGGTGGGCTGGGCACCCTGTTGCGGCTCCCCATGCCTCCCGATAGTGACACGGGTTATCCCTTTGCTTCTTTGCCACGTAGAAGCTTGTATGCCTGGGTGGTTTGTGTCTGCCACGCTCAGGTGTTGGCGGGCCGCCCCAATACACCGTGGCGACGGCGCCTGGGGCCACCGGCTTCCCCACTGGCCCGCCCGGCGTGGCGCACATTGTATAAGCTGCCAACTGCCAAGAAGACTGGTGACCTCCAGTGGCGGTTGTTGCACGGCATCCTATCCCCTGGCACGTTTGCATCCCACTTGGACCCAGCCGCTTCGACGGCCTGCCCCTTCTGCCCGGGGGGTGTGGAGGAGGATCTCTTTCACGCCTTCCTGGACTGTCCCCACCTGCGGCCGCTCTTTATCACCCTCGAGCCACCGCTGTGGGCGCTGGGCAGGAGCTTCTCGGAGACCACCTACGTGTGCTCCTACCCGTATGGGGTGGCCGAGTTCGGCGCCATCTGCCTGGCCAACTTCTTGCTGGGCCAGGCTGAGGTGGCCGTCCTTGAGAGCCACCGCAGCCGGCTTGCCAGCACTGGCTCAGACGATGCCCTGCGGCTCTTCGACCTCCTGGTGCGGGCGCGCCTCTCGCTGGAGTTTGAGAAAGCTGTGCTCTGGCGGGGGGTGCCCGCCTTCAAGGCCCTCTGGGCCCTTGAGGGAGCGTTGTGCCATGTGGAGGACGACCATCTCAAATACGTGCTCTGATGTCCTGACTGGTCTGGGCGACCGGGCGGGCACGGTGGCAGACTGTGGCTTCCGGCTTGTGCCGTGCCCTGGGCCCTCACCAGGCTGCTTTTATTTCCTCGGGGTGAGATGCAGAAGGTTTTTGCACGTGAACCATGGGACAAGGAAGGGTGGAACTGTTTTCATATATATGTGGAAGTCTGTGACTTTGGCATGTTAAACACGACGTGTATTACTGCGAAGGTGTTTGTCATGGCATGATGTTCTTCATGTCTTGGAATGGTTTCTCCTTGGTGTGGTTTGATGGTATTTTTGCTTTCTGTACCTGATCTTTTGTGAAATAAAGTTGTTAAAAAGTCAAAAGTCCTTCCTTCTGCTTTGGACACTTCGGACCAGGTTCGCTTGGAGCTCTGTGGGGCGATTATGAGCGTAAGACTCCCCGGCTTCCTGTCTCTCTTCTTTTCTGACTCCCACCTGTCTAAAGGTCTCTAGCTTCTGTTTATCTCCTTTTCTGGTTCTTTTCTTGCATTTTTGCAGGTTTTTTTTACCCTTTTTCTCTCCTCTTTCTCGCCTCCCCCTGTACTTCTGGTTTCTTTGTCTGTGAGTTGCTTCTTTAGAGCCTTCTTTCTAACTGTCTCTTTTCTTTTTTTCCCCGCTGTCAGAACTGTAAATGTGTAAATATGTAAATAGTCCGTTGGCTTGCTAGGGTGGTTTTTAGTCGAGAATGTAAGGGCAGGCCTTGCAGACCATGAGCCCAGGATCATGTCTTTGAGGCCCAGGTGTTCGGGCCAACCTGTACATACTCTCTACTGGCCCTGATGGGTCACCCTCCCTGGAATAAACGCCTCTTAAAAGTCAAAGTCTTTCTTTCTTTCTTTTTTTCTTTCCTGTTTGCTTGTTGCGGGGAGTTATCTTTTCCATTAGCTTGCCTTGCAAGGGGTGCTCTTAATTACCCCTTCTTCCCCCACTTTGTTTTCTTTTATTTTTGCAATTTCAACTCCCTCCCCCCGTCTTTTTTTTTCTCCCCCACTCCTTTTCCCCTCCCATCTAGAGTTTTGTGGCCTTTTTCCCACTTTTCAGTTAGTATAAACTGTTTTTGTTTTCTTTTGCTTAGTTATAACTTCAAATTAACCTGGTCGTAGCAGGAATGGCTGCTCCTATACCCAGCAGCTGGCATGAGGATGCCTCTCAGAACCTCCCCATTACCCATGGCTTGAGGGTTCACACCCCTCCCTACACTGGGGTCAAGGTCTGTGTCAATGCCCTTGCTAGTCTCCTGGGGCAGCGTAACATATGTTACGTAGGTCACGTTAACACAATCCCAATGATTTACCTCAGCGATCCTACCTTAGTTGACAGGGTGTGCGCAGAGGGCCTGGACATTGCGGGTGCGCATTGTCACCCCCCCCTAGACACTCCAGCAGTGAGGGTGGCGATTTCTAATGTGCCCCTCCCCACATGTGACTGATAGGGAGCTGGGCAAGGTACTTGAGCCCTTTGGGGTTCTTACAAGTCCTTTTCGCCAATTAACCATAGAAAGTAAGAACCTCAAACTGAGGCACGCCCTGTCTTTTCGAAGGCAGGTTTTCATGCCTCTCAGGGAGGGCCCATGGTTTCTGCCTCAGTACTTGAGCCTCATGTTCAATGGGTGGAAGTTTGTGATCTGTTTTTCCTTTGGGCAGACCACATGTTTCAGTGTGGGAGCTCTTCCTAAATAGCAGCCCAGTGCCCGTGGGGGAAGCCAGTCAAAACGTCGGCGACTACAGTGGCACCGACGGATGGTGCATCCACTTCTGAGATGCAGGCCCCACCCAGTGGGGCTGGGAGTTTTTCCCGATCTCCTCCTACCCCTGTTCCATCTGAGGGGGCTGAAGTCTCTGGCGTGAGTGTGTCCTCTAGCGGAGGGGCTGGGACTAGGCCCCAACCCTCCCCCTCACTCATTCCACCTGCAGTGCCCAATGCCACCAGGTGGAGAGGCTGATGCCTCTACTTCCCCCCTGCCTGCCCTGACCACCTTGATTGAGGTGGCTGGGGTGGTAAGCGATTGTGGCACCAAGGCCCTGTCGGATGATGGGGTTAAGGCCTCCTCCTAGTTGTCCTCCACCATGACCTTGCTTGGGGTGGATGGCCCTGGGGAGGCAGGCCAGAAGCAGTCTGACTCATCCTCTATGAAGGGTAGGTCATCTGCCACAAAGAAGAAGAAAAACAAAGAGAGGAAAGTGAAAGGGACCACTCAGGACTCCCCACCCCACTGAAACCTTTCTCAGCTAGTGCTGGGGGGACCCCTGCTGGAGAGCCTGGCCCCACTACGGCTGTCATGTCAATTACCCTGTTGACCAGGGATGACAGCAGCTTGGAGGTGGGGGAGGTAAAGGTGGGGGTCACCGACCCCTCACCGGTCTACCAGCTTCTGGAAGTGGGTGGCGGTAAGATCTATGCACAAAGTCTCTCTTCTGGAGATCTGACCCAGGGGGCAGCAGAGGAGTCTGCTGAGCTCTTGGTCACACCCCAAACTGCTAAACTAGATGAGGAGTCTAGTGATATGGAGATCCAGCTTTCTGAGTGTCGCAAGTGATCTCGAGAGCAGGATGGCTTCTCTTCCTCCAAGAAGGTGGGGATTGCTCTTTGAGAGCCAGACCTTAACCTGGAAGATCAGAAGAGTTTGCTGGGTTTAGACATTGAGGGTGTAGAAGCTGAGCTCCCTTGCAGCCTCGCCATTGAGTCTGTCAAAAATGTGCAGCCCATGATGGCAGACCTCCCCTGGGTCAGTCCTTACTATGGGGGGCTCCTGACATTTTTTAAGCAGACTAAGGGACAGAAGAACATAGCACATCACCCAATGGTGCGTGGATCCTAAAGTTTTTATCAAGGCTGCCAGAGCTAAGGCCAAACTGATGGAACAAGATCTAGGCACTCAGAAGATGGCTTATCGTCTGGAGAAACACAGTGGATGAGAGATGAATGGGGCCTGGCAGGGTCCCTGGAGTAGAGTAGGGCATGATAGGCCTTTTTTTTGACCTGTCTATGCTTTTTGTTCTGCTCTCAAGGGCTCGCTGTTTTATTTACACCATACCTCATTCTTCCTCTCTCCCATACCCATACCATGGTAGCCACAACCATTGGTACTTTTAACATCAACAGCTGTTGAGATCTGGTGAAACGGGAGGCTGTCCTGGAGCTCCTGCGCCAGAAGTGGCTGGCTGTCACCTTCCTCCAGGAGACACATTCTGACAGGCTCAATCAGTTGGCTTGGCACGCTGCCTGGCAAAGCTAGTTGTTTTTGAGTCACAGTGCCAATCTTAGTGCCGGAGTTGCGACTTCTCTCGTTACAACTACAACATGACATGGCAGTGATACAGACACCTGCTGACCATCCACGTCACCTTTGCACACCACCTGTTACTCATCAATATTTATGTATCTACTGATGGCCAGGAGAGGGTCACTTTCTTCAAGACCTTGGCTGCCCTTTTGTGTGATACTAGTGAGAATGATGACCTGCTCCTTGTAGGTGGGGACTTCACTAGTACTGCTGGCACCTCGCTCGGCCGTACGGGGCCTGAGCCTCACCTGCCCTCAGCCCGCAGTCCGTCTTGGATACTGCAGACATTGTTGATGTCTGGCGAGCCCTGCACCCCAACACGTGCCAGTACACCTGGGCCAGGATGAGTGCTGGCAGTCTCACTATGGCCTGCCTCAACCTCATTTATGTCACCAGGCACCATCTGCCACTCCTGCACAGTGGTCTCATCATTCCCTCAGGCCTGTCAGATCATGGCATGGCATGCTGTGAATTGAGCCTGCTGGGGAGAACCTGCATGTGAGCATCCTGTTGATGCTTCAGCGTCAGCCTACTTCAAGTCTCTTACTTCCGGGACTGCTTTGCCAGCTTTTGGCAGAGCTGGGATGCCACAAGACTGAATTACTCATCCTGAAAGTTATGGTGGGATGTGGGCAAGATACAGATCTGGGCTTTTTGCCAGCAGTACACGCAGCTGGCCACCAATGAACTGCGCCACCATATCAGAGAGCTGGAGGAAGTTGTGATAGAGCTCAAGGCTGCCCTGCTGGCTGCCAGCAGTGATGCAGTGCTGTGCAAGAGCCTCTGGTTCTGTAGGAAGTGCCTGCGTGACTTGGCAGAGAGTGCGGCCTAGGGAGCAAGGATCTGCACCCGCTGCCAAGAGCTGGTTGAAACAGATGCCCCAACCCGCTGCTGCTCAACCTGGAGCGACGGCGGGCTGTGAACAAAGTCTTAGATCACATCAGGACCCCTGAGGGCCAGGTGATTGCTGACCTGGGTGAAGTACGTGAGCACGCCATTGCCTTCTATCACGACCTGTTTGTGGCTGAGCCATCCTGTCCTGAGTCCACGCAGGAACTCCATGCAGGCCTGCCACGCCTTTGTGCCGAGGCCAGCGAGCTTGAGCAGGAATTGTCTCTGGCAGAGCAGAGAGCTACCACAGCTGGCCTCGCCTCCAGCAAGGCCCCAGGCCTCGACGGGTTACCTGCTGAGTTCTGCAAGACTTTCTGGCCTCTTCTCGGTCCCTGTCTCCTGCGTGTTTTCCAGGAGAGTCTTGCTGATGAGAGTCTTGCCAATCAGTTGCCTCCATGCAGTGCTCATGCTGCTACCGAAGAAGGGAGACCTTGGCTGCATCAAGAACTGGCGGCTGATCTCCCTGCTGTATGCGGACTACAAGATGTTGGCCAAAGCACTGGCCACCTGCCTTTGCACTGTCATGGCCTCCATCACCGGGCCTGAGCAGAGCTATTGTGTGCCGGGCAGAACCATCCAAGACAACCTGTTTCTGCTGCGCGACCTGCTTACAGCCAGTGAACTCTTTGGCCTAGACATTGGCCTCCTCTTTGGATCAGGAGAAAGCCTTTGACCGGGTGGACCATGCCTACTTCTTTCAGACCCTGGAGGCCTTTGGCTTTGGGCCCCTTTTCACCGGGGCCTTCTGGGTCTTGTATCAAGACACTTCCAGTCTGCTTAAGGTGAATGGAATGCTCTGTGCCCCGTTCCCTGCATGCAGAGGCATCCATCAGGGCTGCCCCCTGTCAGGCATGCTTTATGCCCTGGCCATTGAGCCATTGATGCATGCACTGTGTCGCCGCCTGGGTGGTGTGGCTTTGCTACCGGCTATGGGCCTGTCCATTGCCCCTCCTCTCTGGCTATCAGCATATGCAGACGGCATGACCATCTTCCTTAACACCCAGGAAGACGTGGAGGCCCTGACAGCCTGCCAGTGAGCCTATGAACGTGCCTCTTTGGCCTGAATCAACTGGGCCAAGAGTGATACCCTGTTGCTTGGTGCGTGGATCACCATGACTCTCCCAGATTTGCCAGGGGGTGTTGCCTGGCACCGTGAGGGCCTCAAGGTCCTGGGCATGATCAACGTTCATGGCGTGCAACTGAGACGGCCTCGAGGAAGGAGTGGAGGCCTGCCTACAAAGGTGGCGCTGGCGTCTACCCAGCCTCTCCTATCGTGGATGTGTCCTCATTGAGAACAACCTAGTGGCGGCAACCTTGTAGCACCCGTGCACTGTACTCAATCTGCCACAGGACCTACCCGAGAGACTCCAGCGCCTCTTCATCATTTTTTTCTGGGATGGGCGCCACTGGCTCCCATGAGCTGTCCTTTACCTCTGTGTAGCTGAGGGAGACCAGAGTTTGGTTGACCTTACGAGCAAGGTAGTCACCTTCCTGCCTGCAGGCCCTTCAACGGCTCCTGTACAGCGAGGAGCACCTACCTTGGCAACAACTGGTGTGCTGGTTTCTGCAGAGGGTGGGGGCCCTCGGCTTTGACCGGGAGCTCTTTCTGTTGGACCTCACGCTTTTGAACTGGGCAGCGCTTCTGGCTTTCTACCGTGGTATGGTATGAGCCTGGCAAGCCACTTTCCGCCTCTAGCCCCAGGCCCGTCACCTGCAGTTCCCACATTTGCTGAGGGAACCCCTGGTGCACAACTCAGTTCTGAGGGGCCCTGTGCCGAGCCTGGCCTCTGTCAGTCTCACGGCTGTTCTCATCCAGCTGCGTGTCCTTTGCCTTAGCCATCTCCTTGACCTTGCTCAGTCAGCCTGGCTCTTGCCTGAAGCCTTGACCACCTGGCTGGGCATGCGCTTGGTCTGCAGCGTGGGCCATCTCCTGTGTGACATCTGGGCTGCCCTCCCAGTGGAGGCACTAGCCACCCTGGACGACCATCTCTGGACGGGCCAATTCCTCTGTGCTGCGGATGTCCCGAGTGAGGCTTTTTCTGCATTACTGGTGACCCTGGCCATGGCCGGCAAGCTGGCCGGTGGCCCTGCCACCCTGCTGATGCTCCTTTTGCCTCTTGACAGTGACGCAGGTTGCCTTTTTGCTTTCCTGTCACATAGAAGCCTATATGCATGGGTGGTTCATGTCCGCCATGCCCAAGTGCTGGTGGGCTGCCCCAATACACCGTGGTGATGGCGCCTGGGGCTGCCAGATTCCCCGTGAGCCCACCCAGTGTGGTGCACGTATAATCCACCAGCCGCCAAGAAGACTGGCAGCCTGCAGTGGTGGTTGCTGCACGGCATCCTATCCACTGGCATGTTTGCGTCCCACTTTGACCTAGCCACTTTGATGACCTGTCCCTTCTGCTGGGGGGTGTTGAGGAGACCCTCTTTCATGCCTTCCTTGACTTTTCTCACCTGCAGCCGCTCTTTGTCATCCTCGAGCTGCTGCTGTGAGCGCTGGGCAGGAGCTTCTCAGAGACCACCTACGTGTGCTCCTACCCATACCGGGCAGCTGGGAAGGGCCCCATCTGCCTGGCCAACTTTTACTGGGTTAGGCCAAGATGGCCATCCTCAAGAGCCGCCGAAACCGGCTTGCCAGGACCGGCTCAGGTGATGCCCTGTGGCTTTTCCATGTCCTAGTGCAGGTGCGCCTCTCACTGGAGTTTGAGTATGCTGTGCTCCAGTGGGCAGTGCCCTCCTTTGAGACATGCTGGGCCCTTGAGGGAGTGCTGTGCCATGTGGAGGACAGCCATCTCAAATACGCGCTCTGATGTCATGACTGGTCTGGGCGACTGGGCTGGCTCGGTGTTGGACTACGACTTTCAGCTTGTGCTGCGTCCTGGGCCCTCACCAGGCTGCTTTTTTGCTTTCTTTTTGTATGGGAAGTTGAAGGTGTTGTTATGTGTATGATTGGATAGAATAGGGTACAAATTGTTTATTTATAGTTATGACTGTGTGGCATGCACTCCGACCACATAACTAGCGTGTAAGACACAACGTGGAATGAAGTAAAGGTGTCTGTCATGGTGTGATGTGATGAACACGACACAGTGCTTTTGTTTTGATAGTAATTTGTTTGGTTTTTTTTTGCTTTGTAAAAGGTCAACCTTTTTGTATCCCTGAAACCCTGAATAAAGTAGTCAGAAGTCAAAGTCCGTCCATCTGTCCCTTGAACTTCAGTTTTGTTTTTGCTTTCACTTGCAGTCTGAACTGAAATAAGAATTTTAGTTTTGGTTTTGACTTGACCTGCATAGCCAATTAGGTGAATTGATAACTTAATTTTTGGTTTGGATTATTATTTGAGTGTTTACCCTTCTGTTTACAAATCAAGAAAAAATATATGTAGTCTCTCTTACACACTTCCTAGGGATAATCGCCTTGAAAACATTAATTACAACTTTGAAACTGCCAGGCTTGCCTAATATTGTATTGGCATCCATTTATTGCTGCTAACAAATTTTATAAAACAATGGATTTTTAGGAATGGAAAATTTCCCACAGAAAAATACAGCACTGGAAAATTCTCTTGGATGAGCTTTTGTGTCTCTATCCCCTGGTGAACTTAGTTTAAAGCCCTCTTCCCTAGGTTGGCAAGCCTGTATGCAAAGACACTCGTCCCTCTCTTTGTCAGGTGGACCTCAACTCTTCTGTGTAGTTCTTGGAACGCTAACATGGTCAAAGGAACAAAAGCCATACTGGTAATGTATTTAGTCGTGTGTTGATCTTCAGGATGTGTCTGTTCCTAGCCATGCCTCTACCCTTGACTGAAAGAATCAATGTTTCCTCCACCTTTGTGTCCATAGCCATGGTAGTCAGTCTTGATCTGCTGAATGCTACCCCGGCCATGTTGTCAGTGCCCACATGGATGGGTAACATGGAATAATAGAGGGCTGGGTGAGTCTCAGCTATCATGCCGTGACACCTTGGCTGTGGGTTGTTGGCAGGTAGCACATGTCCCAAGCTAACATTTTGGGCAGCAGGATGGATGCTTCTGTGACCGGTGGGAGGGAGTCGCCAACCACTACCACCCATTGTTTTCTCTTGGCAGCACTGGTTCCCCCTCCCTTTTCCTTTTCCTCCTTCCCAGGAGTGCATGGCTTGCCTTCTTTTGCCATTGGAGTAGGCTTCTTCTCTGATGCTGGAGCTTCATACCTTTTCTCCAGTAAGATGGAGCAGGTCTGGAGAGGAGTGCTATCTTTTGTTAGAGGTCACAAGCTGCCAGTTTCCACCTTCTTGAGTATCTTACTCTAGCATCTGTGTCTTTTAATGTCTTCCCTGGCTGTCCCTCTTCCATGATGTGGAAGGTCTCTGTGCATTGAGTCTATGAAGACTTCATGTTTGCAGATGCTTCTGAGTCTATCTGCTTTCTCTTGTGGATCCCTTAAATAACTCCTGAGAATCTACCAGGAGGTACCTTTTTATACTGCAAGCACTACCCAACCTGGCTATCTTTGAGGACTTGCAGGCCACAGTCCTTCAGACCAGCCAGACCAGAACCTGGGTGGAAGCCTCAGTGGCTAGGGCCCACACCTGGACTGAGCCTGCACAGGTGTAGTTAGGGAACTGGCAGAAACTCTGCAATTGTAACATCTAGCCATCCTGTTGATTTTCTTGCCAGTTCCTTTGTTTTCTATTATTATGGCTTGCGTTATACATGAAGTCCTGCAAGATGTTCCTAGAAGTCCTTCCTGGCCATGGTGTATATGAACCTTTGAACATAGTGCTTTGCAGTGGTGTGAATGCAGATATTTCTGTTCAGAGATCAAGTCTGTTACCATAGTCCCTGTTGTATAATTGTATCCAGTGGTACCATAACATTGTCTTGGTAGCTTTTTTTTTGAGATTGTTTTAACTAACTTCTTCATCCCTTAATTAACATCTCCATCTACTTTTATAATTTGTAAAATAACAATATATGGGGGAAATTGTGTATGAATATTGTGGTCCCGGTCCCATTGAGAAGATAGTTCAAGTATTTTATATTTTTGATAGTGCCAGAAAACCGTTACAGATATGCATAGCCTTGTATTATTACAGCCACCTTAGAGTACAGGAAATATCTCATTTTATTCTTAAACTGAATCCTATTTTTGAATAGGTATCCTGCCCACATTGAAGAAATTGATTACGAGGAAGGAAAAGTGCTTATTCACTTCAAACGCTGGAACCACAGATACGATGAATGGTTTTGTTGGGACAGTCCTTACCTTCGTCCTTTAGAGAAAATACAGCTAAGAAAAGAGGGGTTACAGGAAGATGAAGGTTGTACTGTAAGTAGAAATAGTGTTATAAGCAAATTGTTATTCAGCTAGTTAATTTCTGCTTCCCTTTAAATCCCTTAAGGACCCTGAATGCATCATGTACATTGGTCCTGTTTGAATTGGACTGAGTGCTGAGAATGAGCTGGGTGTGTTAGAGACAGCGGAAGAAACAGTCCCTACGTGAAGCAGCTTACAGTATAAATAGAATGGCTTTAATTTTTCTTATTTCCATTGTTCTAACCACTATAGTAAAATTTAAAATATCCTTATGAGCCACTGCTGCTGTCTTACTACAGGGTATTGTTTTTGCTTTTCTACATCTAGGAAACAGTTTCAGTCTTTTTTGAATAAGTTTACTTGAAAACTCGGTATGTTTATTTTTCGAGTTCAAGTAGTACAGATTATTAATATTTGTTTTCTAAATACTTGTTTTTGTAGGGATTTCATATAAATGATCAGGTATTGGCTTGCTGGTCTGATTGTCGTTTTTATCCAGCCAAAGTCACTTCTGTTAACAAAGATGGTAAGGCATTACTTTTGATTTGCTGTATTTAATAGTAAGGCAACTTTAATTATGTTCAATACTTTATAATGCTCCCAGGATTATATAGCCATTACACCATAGCATGCTATTCCTTTGAACTGGTAGCTCTGTAAATTTTTGTTAAATGTTGTTGGTGCATAAAGTGGTTATGTGTGCTTTTTAATGACTGTATCATGAATGAAATCATCCAACTTAAAAAAAAAAAAAAAGAAAAAGGATACAGATGAATTTCATATTAATTACAATATTTTTTCCATTATAGCAAAGAGTTAAATCCATTCCCTAAGATTTGCATGAATATTTTTTGGCACTTTGACAATCTTTACAGAGTAAAGAATGAAATAACCATATAGGTTGCTGAATTGAACAAATGCTACTTTTTTCCATGAAGTAAGTAAATCAGACCACTACATTTTCTCTTGATATACAAATCACTTTTCCATCAAAAGTTCCACAATGTTCTTGATGAACACTTTAGGCTTACGGTCTCCATAAGAGTGAAAGGATGCATATATGTAATTGAAATGTGTAGTGATTTTAAGAGTCTGCTAAAGTAAAGGGCATTGTACTTTTACGCAGAACACAATGTCCTGGCCACAAGAAATGAAATTAATTGTGTACGATACATTTAGTAGGACTTTTAGAATGAAATTTGGTGAGATACTGGACAAAGAAAATTGAAATACTCTCCTTAGGAAAGTAATACATATTTTAGGTCTCATAACTTTGTTATAGATAACAGTAAGAGGTCATTCAGTAAGTAGGGCAGAGTGGCACCTTAGAGACTAACTGGTTCAGAGGAGCGTGAACTCATGCTTATTTGAATTGGCTTCTAAGACACTACCCTTCTCTATCTTCTGTCTGACTTATCATGGTTAACCACCTCAATAAGAGGTGATATGGAGGTTTCAGAATTATTTCTAATGTCACTAAGATGTCTAAGAAAAGTGTATAAATAACCTGCTTATATGGATTTGCTTCAAAACTTGACTATAGAGTTGGGTATCCATTGTTAATAGATTAGATTTTTCATGTAGAATTGTACAACAACTTGTGTAAAATTTTTAAAGGCAGTTGTTATTTTTTAACATCACCTGATTTAAGATATCTATTTACAGCATCCTAAATTTTAAATTGTTATTTGCTGCCAGGATTTATCGTCAACAGCGGGGTAAGATCCAGGTTGTGGGACTCCCTAGAGGCTGGATCCAGGCCTGGCAAAGGCAAACAATGTGAAGGAGCTACATGTAGAATTTAATGAAGCTGTTGCTTGCCCTGCCACTAGCATGTGTCCCCAGTGGGGCTCTGTACCCTGGATTTTAGTTGTGAATCCTGTCTCTGCTTGCCTCACTCCTAAATTTTTAGCCTCCCCTTATGAGCCCTGTGGACCTGGTGATATATGGCTCTTGCAGGCTGGATCTAGCTTGTAGGCTATACGTTTGACCACCCCTGTTCTATAGGAATATTTTCACAAATTGAGATCTACATTATTTTGCCAAAATAGTATGTTAGTGTATGGACAGGCATTACATTTGTGCTGTAAGAAACTTCTTTCACCCAGCACAAAAAGCTACTGTACAGGTTTTCAGTGGGTTTTCACAGTAGAATAACTCTTTCTGAAAAAAAAAGAGGTGGAGAGCACTTCTAATTAGGCAGTTGTCTCTCCTAGGAAGTTTTCTAGCACTTCTCTTTTGTGTCCTGAGGGATCTTCAGTACTCCAGAGTCCTTTGCTTTCCTTTCACCTTACCTCAAAGAGGAGGGAGAGCGGTGGATCTCTGATAGCCTACCCAGTGGTAAGCTTTCACGGAGCCCTGCAGGGACCCTGTTGCCACTCCTTGAACAGTGCCCAAATGGTTTAAGTGGTGACAGTGATTTCTGCCGCTGCTTGAACAGCTCTACCCCTACCCTGGTCTATGCAAAAGATTAGGGAGCATCCCTGCAAATCAACCCATCTTAGTGTCTGATAACAGGTACTAGCGCAACCTGTAGATGAAAGGGCTGATGTATTGAGCCACATAAGAATGCCTCCTCTGTCTTGCACAACTCCCAGGTGATCCCAGGCTGAGGGAATTTCCCATGGGTTGAACAGTTCTGGGGAGCCCTGGTACAGGTTGAGGTGTGGCACTTTTGCCTTCTGCCCATAGGATCATAGGAAAATAGGGTTAGAAGAGACCTTACAAGGTCATCTAGTCTAGCCCTCTGCTCAAGTCAGAATCATCCCTCACTAAATCATCCTAAAAAAGTGTCTACCTAACCTGTTTTTGAAAATTTCCAAGAATGGAGATTCCACAGTTTCTTTAGGGCAATCTGTTCCAATGTTTACCACATTCATAGTCAGAAAGTTCTTCCTAATCTCCAACCTACATTTCCTCTAATGCACTTTGAGACCATAGCTCTTAGTCCTGTATCTTACAACCACAGAGAAAAGCCCATCTCCATCATCTCTGTAATCACCCTTCAGGTATTTGAAGACTTATCAAATCTCCTCTCAATCCCTCCTTAGTCTTCTCCAGACTAAACAGTCCTAGTTCATTCAGCTGTTCCTTGAAAGTTTTTGCCTCCCAGACCCCTAAACATTCTTGTTTTGCACTGGACTTTCCCAACTGTCCACTTGCTTCTTGAAAGGCAAGACCCAAAACTAGATACAGTACTCTAGTGAGGCCTCACCAGTACTGAATAGAGCAGATCTGAGTTACCTTGGAGCTGTGCAAATGTTAAGCATTTCCCTGTGGCTCAGTCCATTCTCTGTTATTCTCAGGGTGGGTCGAACCCCTCCTTCTGGTGAACATATAGCCCCAGTTACTACTTTGGTACTGGTCATGGTACCAGGGAGCAGCTTAGTTTGTTAGCACAGCCCTAGTTTGCCTGCAGAGGGGTGTGGGGGCAGGGAGCCTGCACATGCCTGCCTCTCTCCCAATCCCAGGCAGTGGAGGTTTGCCTCTCCCTTGCCCTCACTTCTAGCTGATGCCTTCATGATATCAGTTGGAGACATCCTCTCTGGCATGGGAGCAAAGGAGCAACTTCCTATCACCTCCTGGCTGGGAGAGCTCACCTTTGAGGTGATTGTTGCTCTCCAGCCATAGGGTTGGAATGCCTGTGTGTTGTCCCTTCTCTCACCGTGCTTCCAAGTGCTGCACGTTTCCCTAGCAAGGTTATTGACAGAACAATTGACAGTACACTACAAAGGAGGGGGAAGGAATGGGATTTTTACCTTAGGTCAACTACTACATGATAACTGCCTGTATGCAAGTGCTGGCTCTTGCTGTCATGGTAATTGGAAGAGGTCAGTGTAGCTTCCATTTTAAAGGTTAAACTGCCATGGTTTAGATTTACATAGGCAGTTACCATGGAACAGCTTATGAGATAAAACCCTCATCCCTTTTATAATATTTTAAGTTGATTACACATTCATATTCTAAACAAAATTTATCTGCTGAAAAATCTTGAAAATGCATTTCATTATTGCAGATCACATGTAGAGACCAATTTTTATTTCATGGCATTATGACTCCACTCTATGGCTTCAGTGGTGCTAGCTGTTTGAGTTGGGAAAGAGTTGGCTGTGTTCCTTTTTTATGATGCTGATATCTCTTGGATCTTTTGGCCCCCAAAGTTAAAATATTTAACTTTTCATTTTCAGGCTAAATAGTGGAATACAATATATTTTTAAATATATTAATGTAAGGATCTATTAGTGCTTTCTTCCTGATTATTTTTCATATTAAATGCATTCCTCCATGTTTATTTCATTATAGAGGACCTCTACAGCTTAGAGCTAAAATATTGCTAATCCTCAAAGCTTGGATTTTTATTTAGGGGAAAATATACCTTGTTGTTTTAGGAGTGTTTGATAACTGTTTCTTGCTTATTCTTTGAATAATTTCCAAAATGTAAATGAAATTAAACTGCTCATCAAAATGTGTTCTCAAATCTTAGGTACATACACTGTAAAATTTTACGATGGAGTAGTTCAGACTGTCAAAAATATTCACGTCAAAGCTTTTTCCAAAGATCAGGTGAGAATATTTTTTTCTAGTTTAATTATAAAATACTAGAAATATCTTACAGGTTAGTTAATTTATTTGAGTTTATTTCAATTAAAATGCAAGCAACTGTTTAATTGCTTTATTACTAATATCAAGTGTCTGAGACAAATCTATTAAATAGAATAAGGCAGTGAAAATCTTAAAAGATATGATTAAGATAAAGTCTTGGACCTTTCTGTTCTCACAAATACAGATCTTAAATCAAATGTGCCATAGATATCTAGGGTTAAAGTTGCTTTCCTAAGTAGATGGAAGATTCAGACATTACACATTCCGAGATTATAGTTTGCTCTTCCAGGTTTTTTGGTGAACACAGCTAAGGTGTCTTATCTATTATAAGAATAATATATTAATAAAAACAAAAATGCCAAATGACATGTGCAAGTTATTTAAAGATAGGAGGGGGGGATCTGGTTGAACAAGGAGGAACAAATCCCCCTCCCTGCCCCCCATGTTTTGTATTTACCGTTATTACTTGAATAGAAGAGGATCCTGATTATAAGACGACCCCTCAATAATTAGATTCTATATATGGAAAATTTATAATCTTTTGTATAATTTTCTTGATATATCATCTTAAATATTGGAGGTTTACCTTTGTATTTTTCCTGCTGCTACAGCAGGGAAAATAAGTCCAGGGGTTAGGTAGCCCTTTGCTCTGTGCTTTCCCCCAGCCTTTTCCCCTTGCAGCCTCTTCTCCCCCTCCCCCCTCCCTTACTTCTTTCAGACCCTGCTGTCCCTGAGCACATGGAAGTAACAAGCAAATTTGAAAAAAATAACCTTGAAATTAAACATGGATGTAGCAATTTGCATATGGTATCCATATACTTAGTTCATCCAGAATTGATGCATGTTGTTTTTTTGAAACTGCTGCAAGTTTTAGCACAGGAGCCTCGCAAACACACTTCTGTACAGCACATTGGCACCTGCTTATATCTAGTATAAACTATGCATGGTATTAGTTCAAAACCAAAAGACTCACAAATTACCACATAGTTTCCTGGGCGGGTGCCCACCAGTCAACAGCATTTCAAAATATGGTGAGCCATGACATTCCATACAGTTTACCCAGAATCCATATGTTGCACCATCTCTCAACCTGGTGAGTATGGTTAGTGGGGCCCTGTCCTTTATGGAGACTTCACAGCTCGGTATTGCTCAGTTATCTGGGAATACTCCAGATACACCCCTCTCTATAAAAATATCCATGTGCTAATTAGCCCCCACTCATGACTGGAACCAGACACTCTTGTCACAAGTCCTTGGATGCTCCAAAAAATGTGTAAATGAGATGCAGGGCTGCCTCATTTGGCTTCATCTCTGAAGGGTGGTGGTGGGGGGGGGGCACACTAATCATATGTGCCAGGATGGAGAGGGCGCAACAGAGGGATTTTGAGTAAACAGTATGAAATATTGTGGCTCACCATGACTTAACTAGTTGGTTGTGAGAGGGACTGCACTTAATGGGCACTAGCATATATTTTATTCAGATGGGTTGCGCTGGCCTATTCCTGTAGTAGGTTCTTCTCAATTTGTTGTGGAACAGGATAATGTTGTTATTGTAAACTGTTAAGATATAAGGAGGAGTTGATATTTTATGGGGTTTTGTTGGATGATGCAGTATTGATATTTGTAAATATGTATAAGAGGTTTTGGATTTTTAGATAAAATGTTTCATAGATTTTATAGACATTAGGGGCTGGAAGGGACCTTGCAAGATCATTGAGTCCAGCCCCCCTGCCATAGGCAGGACATTTGTTGTGGTCAAATGATCCCAGCAAGATATATATCCAAATGCCTTTTGAATGAGTCCAGAGTAGGTGCTTGCATCACCTGTTCCAGACTCTGGACACTCAGGCTGTAAAGAAGCTTTTTCGTATGTCCTAGTTATCCCTTGTGGAGCCCTGTTGAACACTGTTCTCCCAGATCCTGGTGTACCCCCGTTATATGCTTATAGGCTGCCATCAAGTCACCCCTGAGCCTTCTCCAGGCTGAAGAGTCTCATGTTCTTTTCACCTTTGATCTTGCAAGTGACTCTCCTGGACTCTCTCAAGCTTATCCACGCCCCTCCTGAAGTAAGAGGCCCAAAACTGGATGCAGTACTCTGGCTGCGGCCTCACCAAGGCCAATTAGAGCTGGAGGATGATGTTCCTGGTTTTGCTTGAGATGCATATGTGGATGCATGGTAGAGTTTGATTTGGTTTGCCAGCTACGGCATCGCTTTGGTGGCTCATGTTCATCTTGTGGTTAATCAAGACCCGCAAGCCTCTATCAGTTGTGGTGCTAGCAAGTGTAGCCAGCGTGACTACTTTCCCCAATAGTTTACTGTCGTTGATGAACTTTGCCAGTCTTCATCTGATGCCTGAATCCAGATTGTTTATGAAAATGTTGAAGAGTACTGGTCCAAGTACTGAGTCCTGAGGGACACCATTGGTTGCTTTGCGCCAAGTTTATTTGCTCCCATCAACTAATACTCTTTTGGTCCAACCCCGGATCCAGTTCCCTAGCCATCGGGCTGTGAGATGGTCAAGGCTGCAGTTCTTCAGCTTAGCTATGAGGACATCATAGACCAAGTCAAAGGCCTTCTTGAAATCTAGATACATGACATCAGCCTGCTGCTGATGGGATCCTTGATAATTTTATTCAGGATCTTTCCAGGGATGGATGTAAGACTGATTGGTCTGTAATTCCCTGGGTCTTCCTTCCTTTTTTGAAGATTGGGACTACATTAGCTCTTTGCCAATCCTCCAGTACCTCTCCTGAGCGCTGCGAGTTCTCAAATATCTTTGCCATAGGGCTTGCTATGATGTTTAAGAGATTGGCCTTTTCCTGAGCGTCAGATGTCGGCTGCCCCTTTTGATTTAGCAGGGGCCCAGCGTTGCCTTTGTTTTTCCTCCGATTTCCCACATATCTGAAGAAAGACTTTTTGTTGTGAGTGATTCCTGTGTCTAGCCTGAGTTCAGTTTCTGCCTTGGCTTTTCTCTCTATAGGCATGGGCTAGTTCTGTGTAGTCCTCCTTCTGTTGAGTTTAATAAAAAAATAAAAAGGTTCTTATTAATTTTGTGGCCATGGGGGACTGCTTTCACGCTTTTGCCCTAGTTGCTTCTCGGCCTTTTGGCTAGGAGCAAGCAAGGTTGGGGGGGCATCTGACTCCAAGGTTTCTGGGCATGTAGGATGCTACCCAAAAGTAAAAAGGTTCTCACCAGTATGTTTGTCCAATGTGGGCCATATGTTTTATAGTCATGTTCAATGTTGGCTGCATTTAAATGCAGGGTCTGTATTCAACCATGCTATCAGGATCCTCTGCAGTTAGCATTCAGCCATGGCTCTAGAGAAACCTTTTTTCCTTCATTCTGCATTATCAAACCAAGGTGTGGGTCTTATTTGGGGCTGAGTGGTATGTGAGAACATTCGGTGCTTTCTTTGGATGACTAGCTCTACTGGCAGATTTTCAAAGTGGGACCCGTCCAAAGGAGGCGGCTTGAGAGACCTTCAGCAGGGTGTCTCAGTGTTTGTTTCATAGCTTCATGAAATGTATTTATTGCCTTCTAATCACACTCTGGTTTCATGGATAAGGCACTTTACAGCTCTTCTTCTGCCTGTACAATTACCTTATTCTTCAGTTACTGTTAGGAAGAACTGAACTGCTTTGAAAGACTTTATGTTCCACTTAAATGGGTCATTCAAATACAAAAGAAGCATCTCTTCCCCCCTTTATTATTTGCATTGTCATTTGTGAATGATAGCTTCAGCATGTTTAGAATAGGCTGATGATAGAGCATTTGAAGAATAATTTTAATTACCTCAAATCATTTACATCTTTATGAGTTTTACTTCAGGAATTGGTTTGGGTTTGTATAATTCTTTTTTGTGTTATCACATGTTTTTAATTGCTCTAATGCAGTTCTTTCAGTCCTAGGTCAAGAATGAGTTAAAAAAATCTTAATAGACATGATTAGATCAGGTGAACTTGACATTAATTGACATAATTAATATAGTCCCTGTCTACTTTTGGGTTCACTGAAAATTCTTTTATTAGGTTATATTCTTATAAGAGCAATGCTTGACATTTGGTAAGGACCAAAAAGCAATGATTCTAAAATCTTACCTTGGGCTTCTCTTGAATTTTCTCTTGTATTGGTAGATTTGAAATTGTAAAACGTGAAAGTATATTTATAGTAGTAACAGGTACCCAGTTACCTGTTTGTTTATCTTATCCTTTTTGAGAGGCCTCAGATTTTGTTTAAATTTAGTGAAGGGTTGGGGGTTTTTTGGTGGATGCAGGTTGTTTTATTTTGTTTTTTAAGGTTTGAATATGTTTGCTGAGTTGGGATCCCTTGTGACTATAAAGTCTGGAGTTGAGTCTTTATGAGACTCGCATAGACTTCATTTTGAGTTGTTTGTTATGGAACGTCTTTTCACACCCCACCTTCCCCCCCATTCCATCACAGTAGCTTTGTTATATCAGTAAGACTTATGGATTTCTAGGGCAGAACCAGAACCTCATCATACATTCAAGATACATCCATGCTTGGTTTGCATTTTTGCATGTTGTGTCCAGCAGCTCATATTGCACTAAGGTTGTGACTTTTTTCTTCATATCGTTGGCATCTGTTAGTGATAAAGACTATTATCCCATGTCTTTGCTGTGCAGCAGAGGATGTATAATTGCTTCTGCTACAGATACGACTAGGAAAAAAAAAAGTACTCAATTTCAGGTCTTGCAGGGTTAGCTTACTGTGGTACATGTTGGGTAGCTTCCTGCCTCCCAGATGAGCCCTTTTTTGTTGATGAAGACTCTATTTTTCTAGCAGAGTATGCTCATGGCTTTGTTAAGAAGTGTGTGTTACTCTAGTAGCATTCAAACTGCATTAGATAGCATATTTAGACATACAGTAGTCTAGAGGAAGGTTGTATCCAAAAGTCTAGATGACTGTTTTATGGAAGACTATGACAGCCTTTATAAATGTCTGTGCTTGAAACCTGGAAGGCTACTACATGAAGGGCAGCTTCATGCTGTTCAGTACCAGGATATATTTGTATGACAGGTAACCTTATCCAGTAAAAATTTAAACACACACACCACAGTAGGATTTTAGCAGAAGGTTGTTTTTTAGTGCTTCTGACTTAACGCATGGGTTACATTAGCATGATGGATGTTGTTGTGTTTGGGTTTTTTCTATACCAGTTTTAAAACGAGAGAGACTTAATTTCAAAGTTGCAAAGAATCATGAACTTTTTTCTTACTATATTCTTTGTTCTAGAATATTGTTGGTAATGCTAGGCCTAAAGAAAGAGGTAATGAAATCACTTCATCTCCTGAAAAACGGGAGAAATTTAAAGTACAAAGGAAAGCAGTTGAGAACGTTAAGGAAGACAAGGATGAAAAGACATTAAAGACTGAAAAAAGATGTAGACATTCTGATAAAGAAGGAAAATTAATAGTCTTCTCAGAAAAAGGCAAGGTCTCTGAAAAGAATATACCAAAGAATGGGAAAGAAGACAAAGAGAATATATCAGAAAATGATATGGATTATTCAATAGACACACAAATTGAGAAGAAACCAGAAAATGACAATGTGAAGATCCCACAAGAAGGCATAAAAGAAACTAAAAGGAAACGTGGTAGACCACCTATAACTACCCCAACAGGTGAGTACATAAATATAAATGCTTAGGTAGTACTGTAGGCAAGGTTCTTTGAATAAATGTGATATCTTTTATTAGACCAACTAAACAGTTGGAAAATATGTTCTTCAGGGATAGGGAGGGTCTGCTGGTGTTTTGTGTACACTTCTGGGTGTACACTTCTGGATGGAACAGAAGTGTAAGTCAACATGCAAATGCATGGCAGAGAAGATCAGAGGAGATGAGAGACTATAGGTTCAAGACAGGTAAGTGGCGGGTGGGGAAAGGAAGGAATGTTGACCTAGTTATTGAATTTGGCTGCTTTTGGCTGCTAAACTGTAGTGAGGTTATTGGATGGCAAACAGGTTATAATGTGCCATAAAACCAATGTCTATATTCAGTCCATGATTTTTTGTATCTGGTAGACTTATGAAGTGAAGTTCATAGGCTCATCTTCAAAAGGTGTTTTGTAACTTCCCTTTGAGGATTAGAACTGAAAGACTGGACAGAGAATTGTCTTGTGAGAAGCATGCAGTCAAAGGTAATTGGGTATTATTCTTTGATAGATTTTTGGTGTGCGTTCATTCTGGTGTGCAGTTGTTGTTTAATTTCTCCTTTGTATTTTCCATCAGGGCATTCAGTGCACTGAATGAGAGATTACAGTTTTTGAGGTGCAGGTGTAAGATCCAGGAATGGTGATATTTCTGTTGCAGGGTCTAGTTATTGTGAGAGTGGCGCAGATGTGCCGGCAGGTTTTATATTTCTTGTCTCGGTATGGTCTGGATACATTCAGTGTGCTTTGGGCCATAGGAAATTTATTTCTGGTGATGCGGTTGGCTAGGTTTGGTGTTTGTTTAAAGGCGAGGATGGGTGGCTCTGGAAAGATCTGTTTAGGAATTGAGTTGTCTTCTAGGATTAGTTTCAATTGTTTGAGGATTTTCCACATATGTTCCAGGGAAGGATAGTATGCCATTACTAATGTGTATGATTTGTGGGAACTTTTTTTTTTAGAACATTTTTATAGTTAGAAACATGGAACAATACAACATTCCATTTTTTTCTTATTTGGAGTCTAGTGATCACAATTCTGTATGAATATGGGAATCAGTGTTTCTGTTGTGGCAATAATACTGCTTTTCATGTGAGCACAAGCACCACTAACCCGTAGAGTCAAGAGACCAACAGCATATTTGGAATAGAGATCTAAAATTTAAGAATAAACATAGATAAGATGAACTTTGACAAGATATGTTGTAATATAATAGGAATAGATAATAAAAAAGAGGTATAGTAAAATACATTTTATTTGTTTCCTCATTGGGATCAATAATGATGACAGATAATCAGTGCCTAGAAATTTTTACCTTTTTTGAGATATTTTGATAAGCAGCGATAATGGGTTCCTTTAATTTAAAAAATTGCAAATTCACTGATTTAAAAACTCCAATATTAATGATTTAAAATGATATATACAATATATATAGGTATCAGTTGAACACAATGTTTTATTGATATATTTAAAATTTTAAAGCAGTTTGGAAGCTTACCAGTGCTTCAGTCACTACAATAAAATTGGAGATGCACTGTTATATATCGGGCCATATTGTATCAGCACTGTTAAAAGGAAAACTAACATCATCAGCAGTCAGCTTTTTTTGGCCAGTGTGGCCGATAATATTGTCAATAAATGCAGCATTACACGTGCGTGGCTGCAGCATACTGCCAAGAATGTAGCCTGGCAGCTTGGAGAACAGCCTCCTGCGAGTAAGTCTGTGGGGAGGGAAAGAGGTGTGCAGGAGGGGAGAGACATGGGGTTGAAATATTGAGGCCCCCACAGTGAGGGAGGGAGTGGGGCTGGAGCAGCGGCATGTGCTCCGCCCAGCTGGGGCGGACTGGGAGGCAGGGTGCGGGATGGAGCTGCGGGCGGCTCATTCATAGATTCATAGAAGTAGGATCGGAAGGGACCTTGTAGATCATCAAATCTGACCCCTTGCCCTGAGCAGGAGAGAAAACCGGGCTTGAATGACCCCGGCTAGGTAGACATCAAGCCTCCTCTTAAAGATGCCCAGGGTAGGAGCCATCACCATTTCCCTTGGAAATTGGTTCCAGATCCTAGCCGCTCTGACTGTGAAATAGTACCTTTGGATGTGTAGTCTAAACCTACTCTCTAACAATTTGTGGCTGTTATTCCTTGTTACCCCAGGGGGCTCTAGGAGCAACAGGTTCTCTCCCAAACCCTGCTGGTCCCCCCCGATGAGTTCATAGATGGCCACTAGGTCCCCCCTCAGCCTTCTCTTGTGAAGGCTGAACAGGTTAAAGTCCCGTAGCCTCTCTTCATAGGGCCTGCCCTGCTGTCCATGGATCATGTGGGTGGCCCTCCTTGGGACCCTCTCAATGCTGTCCACATCCCTCCTGAAGTGCGGCGCCCAGAACTGAATGCAGTACTCCAGCTGTGGCCTGACCAGTGTTGCATAGAGGGGAAGAATCACCTCTTTGGCCCTGCTTGAGATGCATCTGTGGATGCACGACAAGGTACTGTCGGCCCTACTGACCGTGACTTTGCATTGTCAGCCCATAGTATCATAGTAGTTAGAGTCGGAAGGGACCTGGGCAGATCATCTAGTCCGACCCCCTGCCTTGGCAGGAAAGAGCACCGGGGTCAGATAACCCCGGCAAGGTGCTCATCTAA